>JARQOC010000004.1:538376469-538601244 GCA_033576535.1 Allobates femoralis
TTTGGACGGAGCCCTGGGTTACCTGTGCGTAGGCTCCTCAACCCAGATTCCTGGAAGAGATATGGGGAGGGCATCTGCTCCTGAATGGAAGACGGAGGAGAGGCGTCCAGTGTAAAAATCCTTGTCACTGCGACCCTGGGCCCCAACTGTGGGAACTGGGGAGGGAGCTGTAGCTGGAGGCGCCATTAAAGTGCAGTGGAAACCGGAACGCGATGGAACTGTTGCCATGCATCTTATTCCTCGAGGCAGAAGGGGGTACGTGGAGGTAACACCCCGCGTTCCCGTCTGTTGATGTTTGCGGGAAATCGGTACGCAAAAGCACCATCGCCCTGTCTGATCTTCGGTGGAGTAGAAGATAAAAATGTTAGAAAAAAATCTAAAAAAAAAAAATAAAATATCTAACTGGTAATGTGGTCTATGGACCGCATCTACCTCCTAATGACACTAAGCAAAAACTGGTGAGGCTGAGGCCAGCCAGGGTGTATATACTGCAGGGGAGGAGCCACACTGTTTCTTTTTCAGAATATACTTACGTGTCGCCTCCTAGTGGATAGCAGCATAACACCCACGGTCCTGTGTCCCCCAATGAGGCGAAGGAGTAATAAAAAAAGGAGAATTTTGTGTACTCACCGTAAATTCGTTTTCTCTTAGCCTCTAATTGGGGGACACAGGACCGTTGGTGTTATGCTGCTGTCCACTAGGAGGTGACACTAAGCAATCTGCAAAAGAGTAACAGTGGCTCCTCCTCTGCAGTATACACCCTGGAGCAGGCACTGCCTCCCCAGTTTTATGCTAAAGCAGTAGGAGAATTAACAAGGTTAACCAATACCAACAAAACCTGGCAAGGCCTCAATGTAACAATATAACAGTAACAAAAACCACAAGCAACAGGGCGGGTACGGCCAACAGGGTGGGTGCTGAGTCCCCCAATTAGAGGCTAAGAGAAAAGGAATTTACGGTGAGTACACAAAATTCTCCTTTTCTCCTTCGCCTCATTGGGGGACACAGGACCGTGGGACATCCCAAAGCAGTCCCTGGGTGGGAAGACAATGGAACTAATGATACTGAACAAGTCAGTGAACAGATAAATACCTACAGGTGGGCAACTGCCGCCTGAAGGATGCACCTACCCAGACTAGCGTCCGCCGAGGACTGGGTATAAACACGGTAGTGCTTGGTAAAAGTGTGTAAACTCGACCAGGTGGCTGCCTTACACACTTGGAGAACCGAGGCTTGGTGCCGAATGGCCCAGGAGGCCCCCACGGCTCGGGTAGAATGTGCCTTGATCCCTGCTGGAAGGGGAGTATTTTTCATTTTGTAGGCTTCTTGGATGGCTGATCTAATCCACCTAGCCAGTGTAGCCTTGGAAGCTGGCATACCCTTACGAGGGCCTTCCGTCAGAATGAACAGAGAGTCTGACTTACGGAAAGGTGCAGTTCTGGACACATAAATGCAAAGAGCCCTGACGAGATTTAGAGTATGCAAGGCTCGTCCGAACCTGTGAACCGGAGTCGGACAAAAGGAAGGCAATGAAATATCCTCGTTCAAGTGAAAAGAGGAGACAACCTTAGGAAGGAATGACGGCACCGGACGGAGTACAACCTTGTCCAGATGGAACACCAGGAAGGGTGGCTTACAAGAAAGCGCTGAGAGTTCTGACACTCGGCAAAGAGAAGTGATAGCCACTAGAAAAACCACCTTCAGAGCCAGAAAGTGGAGAGATGTCCCGAAGAGGTTCAAAGGGAGGTTCCTGCAGAGCCGTAAGGACCAGGTTAAGGTCCCATGCATCTAAAGGTCGTTTGTACGGAGGGACAATGCGATTAACTCATTGGAGAAAAGTTTTAACCTGCGGGGTAATGGCAAGGCGACATTGAAAAAGTACCGAAAGGGCTGAAACCTGACCCTTGAGGGAACTTGGGAGAGACCAGATTCTAACCCCGACTGAAGGAACCCCAGAACTAGCGGCAAGGAATAGGGAAGAGGGGGATGATCTCGAGAAGAGCACCATGCGAAGAAGCTTTCCAGGTGCGATGATAAATTTTGACCGATGCCAACTTTCGTGCTCGGATCATGGTCTGAATAATGGCAGGGGAGAAACCTGCTTGGGTTAGTACCCAGGTCTCAAGGGCCACGCCATTAAATTCAGGGCGTCTGAATTCTGGTGGTAAAACAGGCCCTGAGACAGAAGATCGGGACGACATGGGAGACGCCCATGGGAGACACCAAGGAACGTCCGCCGTGAGCTGTACGAGGTCGGGATACCATGCCCGCCTGGCCCAGTCTGGGGCTATGAGAATGACTTGTATGCCCTCTTGCATGATCTTCCGCACCACTCTGGGAATGAGAAACAGAGGAGGGAAGATATAAGGCAGCTGGAACTGTGACCAGTTCTGAACTAGGGCATCTGCCCTAGAGCTCGCGGGTCGTGAGATCTGGCTATCCTTCGGGAACCTTCGTGTTGAATCGAGATGCCATCAGGTCTACGTCCGGAGTCCCCAGCAACGGCATATTTGCTGGAACACGTCGGGGATGTAGGGACCACTCTCCCGAATCCATGCCCTGGCGACTGAGAAAATCCGCTTCCCAGTTCTCCACTCCCGGGATATGAGCCGCTGACAATGTTGAGTTCGTCGATTCTGCCCAGTGTAGAATGCGTTGCACTTCGTGCATGGCCTGGAGACTGCGGGTTCCGCCTTGATAGTTGATGTATGCCACGGCCGTGGCATTGTCCGACTGAATCCGGACTTGTGTCCCTGCCAGCATGGGATGAAAGGCCTTTAGAGCTAGAAATATGGCTCGGATCTCCAGGAGGTTGATGGGCTTGGACGACTCCGCTGGGGACCATGTGTGATGACGATGTACCGCTCCCCATCCGCTGAGGCTTGCGTCGGTGGTGACTATCTTCCAGCAAACTGGTAGAAAGGACCTTCCCCTTGTGAGGGAATGAGGTTTGAGCCACCAATGGAGGGAACTTCTTGCTGCAGGTGACAATCGGAATAGTCTGTCCAGGGCAGAAGGGTTCCTGTTCCACGAAGTCAGAATTGCAAGTTGGAGAGGCCTGAGGTGAAGTTGAGCGAATGGCACTGCCTCCATAGAGGCAACCATCCTGCCTAAGACTCTCATGGCGAATCTAAACGATTGAGGAAACGGGCGTAGGAGACTGTGAACTCCTTGCCGAAGGGCCTTCGCCTTGTCTTGAGGGAGGAGGACCAGACCCTGGGGGTGTCGAAACGCATCCCAAGGAACGTCAGAGACCGAGACGGGATTGGTGATGACTTCCGCAGATTCACTAAACCAGCCTAGCCGAGGCAGGGTGTCCACCGTGATGGAAACACTCTGCTGACACTCCCTGAAGGAGGGGGCTTTGATGAGCAAATCGTCTAGGTATGGCAGGACTACCATTCCTCTTGTGTGCAGTATGGTCATGACAGTCGCCATGACCTTGGTGAACACCCTGGGAGCCGTCGCTAGACTGAACGGGAGAGCCACAAACTGATAATATTCCTGGTCGATGGCGAATCGGAGAAACCGCTGGTGAATTGCCGCGATTGGGATATGGAGGTAAGCGTCCTGAATGTCGATGGACGCGAGAAATTCGTCCTTCTCCATGGACGCTATGATGGAGCGCAGTGACTCCATGCGGAAATGCCGAACCTTTACGAAGGAGTTCAACTGTTTTAGATCTAGAATGGGACGAACCTCCCCTCCTTTTTTGGGGAACACAGAAAGGTTTGAGTAGAACCCCTGGAAGCGTTCGGCTGGCGGCACTGGCATGATGACACCGGCTTTCAAAAGGGAATCTACCGCCTGAAAGAAAGTGCGAGCCTTGGGGGGTGAGCGGGTGAGATTGACAGGAAAAAACGATTTGGCGGATGAGCGGTGAACTCTATAGTGTATCCAGAAGACACTAAGGCTTTTACCCACTTGTCGTCGGTAAAAGCGAGCCAGACCTGACGAAAGTGTGAAAGTCGGCCGCCAACCCGAATCGTGTCTCCCGAAGGGGGAAAGTCAGGAAGAAGAGAATCTGCTGGGCTTTGAGCCCTTAGATCTGGACTGGCGGGAATGGGACTGCCAGTTTGCACCAGTCTTCCGTGTCGTCTGGGTGCGCTCCCTACGGGGGGACCTATTGCCCGCCGGCGGGGGCTTCGAGACTGCCCAACCAAAGGAGTTCCGAAAGGACCGGAAATGAGTTTGTTGGCGACGAATGAAGGGTCGCTTAACCTGACGTTGCAGAAGAGAGGTACTTTTACCCCCAGTGGCGTCTGAAATCAATTGATCCAGCTTTTCGCCAAATAAACGGCCACCATTGTATGGAAGACATGTGAGCGACTTCTTTGACGCTGCGTCTGCCTTCCACTCTCTCAACCAGAGGGCTCGCCTGATCGTTATGGCGTTGGAAGCTGCAGTTAGCTGAATCGAAGGGAGAATGCATTGAATATTCAGCGGTAACTGATATTTGAGCCACCTGGTCTAACAATGCTGGATCGACCTGCAAAGGCCGAAGAGCCGAGTGTACAGAATTTGCTCTAGTCATAATAGCCTTTGAGGCCCAAACTGAATCAAAGGCTGGCCCTAGAGAAGAGCCCGAGGCCTCAAAGACGGACTTCGCCATCTGCTCCACTTGAGGGTCAGTGGCGTCTTTTATGGATGAACTGTCCAGTAAGGACAGAAGTGTCTTGGTAGCGAGACGAGATACGGGAGGGTCCACCTGTGGCGGATCTGTCCAATCCTGGGTGACCTTGGATAGGAATGGATAACGTGTTTCCAGAGCCTTACGGTTACCAAACCTCTTGTCAGGGTGCAACCTATGTTTTTTGAGGATTTCCTGGAACTCTGGATGGTCTGAGAAATGTTTATGTGGTTTCTTGGCCCTTTTAAAGTACACCTTATGCTCCAGAGCATCACCCGGAGGGTCTAACACTTCCACAACCTGGTTGATGGAAGTAATCAAATCCTCAACCAGCGCCACCGTATCGGTCGCATCTAGGTCTAGGGACTCATCTAAGTGACCCTCTGAGTCCGAAGTACAGAGACCTTCGGACTCCTGCGAGTCTTCTTGACGCCTGCGGGTTGGAGAGACTGCAGGGCCCGCAGAGGATTCTGGAGATGGAGGTGGTTTCTTACGCGCAGAGTCAGAAACTGACGGGGCAGGGTCGACAGTCTGTCGCGGTACCGACACTTCTGGCTGAGACGCAGAAGCCTGAACGGCAGTTTCAGGTGCCGAACGGGCTTGCATAAACTGCAGCAGTGTGGCAGACAATCTGTCAATGGACTGCGTCATATTCTGAGACATAACTGTGGCCCACGCAGGGGTAGGGTCAGGGGCACTGGTAGAAGCCCGGGTAGTGGGGGTCTCAGTATCTGCAGCCTGCGTGCAGCTCTCACAATGTGGCGAGGTGCATCCTGCAGGGAGGTCAGCCTTACAAACAGTGCAGGTAGCATAGTAAGTGCTGGCTGCCTTGGAGCTTTTCTTACTCCTATTGCCAGACATTGTGGTATGGTCTATAGTGAAAAAAATAGGAGGTAACCAGGTGTCCCTTGTGTAAGCAGGCAGTCTTTAGCTGTCCAGCTAGGTGCCTGGGCCCTTAGTGGAGGGGTCTGAATAGGGTCACTGTGATTTAACAGTGCCTGCTGCAGGAGGGGATGTGGAGGAGAGAGACAGAGAACCTCTGCAGAGGAGATCCCTGCAGAGGTCTTACCAGCTCCAGCGCCGCTCCTGTGACAGGCCGCACGGATCCTGTGTCCCCCGGATGGCTGAGGCGCAGAAGCTCCACGTGCTGAGGCTAATGGCGGCGGTGGAGAAGAAGGAGGAAGGGGCGGAGCTAAACGGGCGGCCTCCAGCCTGGAAAACGCGCTCGTTCTCGGCTCCGCCCACAGTATGACGCGCGGTCAGCGTCATCCGGCGGGGCGGGACGGGGGCGGCACAGGGGAGGCGGAGGCCCGGAAAAGGCGCTGGGGGGCCCAGAAACCCGGAGAAAAGGGTCCCAGGGGCAGTGGGCAAAGTACTGGCGGTGAAACCGCCAGTATAGCAAGGGGATGCTCCACAATGTATGCAAGCTGCTCCTATGGATGCAGCTTGCAAGTGCCCTGCTGCTGCGCCCCTGTCAGCCTTGTGCAGGCTGTGCATAAGTGCTCATGTGTGTTTGCAGCCTTTACGGTCTTCTGCAGGCTGTGCTAAGAATTGATACCAGCCTGCATAACCTGCTAGCCTGCGCTGCAGCAGGCAGCCATGCAATCTCCAGCCCAATGCAGCCAGGGCTGCTGATACCTGTGGTGCCACTGCCTAAAACACCCAGGGGTGATTAGGGGGACGTCATCTGGCAGGCAATCCAGCTTCTACTTCACCTCAGACCGGAAGGGAGTGAGGAAGGAGGGTGGTATGCTGGGCTGTCTCGACTTTGACCCAGCAACCCAACAGTGGGAGGCCGAGAAAGGAGTACGGCATATGTAAGGAATTCTCAACCTCAACCCAGCGCCCCAACAGTGGGTGGCCGAGGAAGGAGCATGCCGGGGGCCACGCCAGACCCACTTTTCTTCTTTAATGATGAAAAATTCACCGAGAGGAAAAATGGTCGTGTGCCTCCTACGACACTAAGCAAAAAACTGGGGAGGCAGTGCCTGCTCCAGGGGAGTATACTGCAGAGGAGGAGCCACTGTTACTCTTTTGCAGATTGCTTAGTGTCGCCACCTAGTGGAGAGCAGCATAACAGCCACGGTCCTGTGTCCCCCAATGAGGCGAAGGAGAAATTGCTTAATTTTGCACTTAGAAATCAACTGCACAATAATGAAAAATAATCAGTGCAAAAGTTTCTTTCTACAGCCTTTGAGCCTCTCGCGTTTTAATAAAGTACCGTATATACTCGTGTATAAGCAGAGTTTTTCAGCCCAAAAATTGGGCTGAAAAGTTCCCCCCTCGGCTTATGCACGGGTCAATACGGTATGTGGTGTGTGGGGGCTGTGTCGGGTGCTGTGGAGGCTGGAGGAGGCGGGGGAGGCTGCTGACTGAGCGGCCGTCACGTGGTGCCGCTCATTAGATATGCACGGCTCCCCCCGCCCATCACAGCGGCAGGGGGAGCCGTGCATACAGCCCCCAGTGGTAGTATACAGGCAGCCCCCCTCCTGCTGGCACTCGCCCCACATACTGTGCAGAGCCCCCCACACTGTGCAGAGCCCCCCGCTGCATTATCTTACCCTCCAGCATCTTCATCACCGCGGGTCCTCCAGTCCTTGCTCGCTCGCTGTGTTCGGGTCTCACGTGACCCGGCGCGATGACGTCATCCCACTGCGACCGCCGGGTCACGTGAGACCGGGAACACAGCGCGCGAGGATGGACGCGAGGACTCGCGGTGATGAAGGATCTGGATGGTAAGTTAATGCAGCGGGGGGGCTCTGCACAGTGTGGGGGGCGAGTGCCAGCAGGAGGAGGGCTGCATCACATAGTGCACTGCATCCCGCGGCTGGGGGAGCAGTGCACTATCTGATACAGCCCCCTCCTGCCGGCACTCGCATGCTGTATACTGGGGGCCTGCTGTATACTCCTGGGGGCCTGCTGTATACTCCTAGGGGCCTGCTGTATACTACTGGGGGCCTGCTGTATACTACTGGGGGCCTGCTGTATATTACTGGGGGCCGCTGTATATCACTGGGGACCTGCTGTATACCACTGGGGGCCTGCTGTATACCATACTGCTGGGGCCTGTGTACCTCACTGCTGGGGGCTGTATACCACTGGGGGACCTGTATACCTTACTGCTGGGGGCTGTGTACCTGTCCTGGTGGCTGTATACCATACTACTGGGGCCTGTATACCACTGGGAGGGCCTGTATACCTCACTGCTTGGGGTTGTATACCTGTGCTGGGGTCCACCCTCGGCTTATACGCGAGTCAATAAGTTTTCCCAGTTATTGGGGGCAAAAGTAGGGGGTCGGCTTATACACGGGTCGGCTTATACACGAGTATATACGGTATTTATTTTTCTCCGCAAATCTGAACACAAATTGGAGCATAAAACCGTTTCCTCACCATTGTCCAAGTTATGCTGTTTTTCTTGTTTTTCCTGGTTCACCTGTTGGACGCTGCGGCTGAGGTCTACACCGTGCAGTTTAGTGGCGTGCTGTGCTATCTTCCTTTCTACATCTTTTAACTCCATCTATAATAAGGGGCAAATAAAAAAGATGATCAAGAGTCATATGCAAGCATTATCCACAAGACGAGCTTATTTTGTAAATGTTTTTAAACACCGTAGACAAGGTCTTATATTATTCAATATCCAAATAATTATTTTAAAAAATAGATATAAAGTTCCTAGCTATAGTGTCCCATTCACAAATGTCACAAGTATCACCAAGATGGAATACTACCTGGCTCTGGTTTACTGATGGGTCTCTGTACATACAGAGACAAGTGCCACGGGCACAACGGTTCGGGCTGCAAGTCTGGACCCGGAGGGTCCACCTTGTGGGAATGAGACCAACCATTGACCCACTTCCGTGGAAGGAGATAGTAATGGCACTGCTGGTTCTCTTAGGATAGTGCTAGTCCGGGTCAGCCCTGGGCTTTGGACAGCATCTTCAAATTAGGGTGGTGGAAGCAACACACTGTGAGCCCTTTTAGGGAACCTAAATTGGTGTGTTTCCTGGCTCCACCGGAGAAGGGGAAGCAGGTGGAACAACCATGTTGAGGAAGAACAAGGTCATCCACCAGTGCGTCCCCCCTCAGGGGCATTCAGAGTCAGCATGAGCTCGGACTCTGAACCCTGACCCCCTGCTCATTCTCAACATCCTGAGAGTAATGCGAGGAGGAGGGTGAGGTAGCCCCGCGGGTCCGTGCAGCGGGCCGCGGACAGTGGCCTGAGGAAGAGTCCTCGGCTGTTTTCCGGGGCAGTCCAACTAGTGGGAGCGCAGCTCTGGACTTATGGAACCCCCCGGGGAGGGTCAGGCGTAGGGGGATCCTATGAAGGACCCGGCCTAGACTCCTGAGAGAGGTCCCGTGTGGGATCCTGTAAGGGACCCGGTCTGGGCTTATATAGCCTAATATAGCCTTAAGTAAGGCTTGGACAAGGGTTCCTGGAACCTCTGTCCAGTCGGCGTCATAGAGGGCCCTGCGGGAGGGCAGCAGGGGAATCCACCTGGGTCGAGGTGCTGGAATGAGCCTGTGGCTCTGGGCTTGACTCTGGCTGCGCGCAGGCAGAGGAATGCATCCAGCAGGCAGCTAAGCTTTTTTTTTAACCAGTTATTTTTATTATTTCACATAACATAACAAAAACCAATTATACATTGCATTTTATATTCATACAACTTATCTGATAACAATAAAGAATAATTAACCTTCTTCCCCCCCTTCCCTCCCCCCCCCCCTCACTGCGCTTCAGCCGACTCTTTGTACCAATCTATCCTGATACTAGATCATCAATTGATCTAATTAAATACTCATCAACCAGGATGCCCATACTTTGTCAAACATATTTTCTTTATTTCTTTTTCTATAGATTTTCCCTTCTAGTCTGATAACATATTGTGTCCGGTATATGAATTCTCTTCTAGTTGGAGGTGCTACGTCTTTCCATTTACTAGCTATTAATTTTCGTGCTATATATAGTAACCTGGCTATGGCAGTCTTACTGTTTTCAGGAACCAAAATTTCGTACACCTCACCCAGTATACACACTATTGGATTCCTATCTATTTTGCAATCATATGCTCCTTCTATTTTTGAGATCACCATTATCCAAAATGCCGCAAGGCGAGGGCAAGTCCACAGCATATGCAGTAATCCAGCCCCGTCCGAGCCACACCTGGGACAATCAGAATCCCCTCTCAAACCCACCTTGAATAGTACCTCTGGTGTTTTATAGACCCTGTGTATTATAATAATAATAATAATAATAATAATAATAATAATAATAATAAAGCTTTATTTATATAGCGCCAACATATTCCGCAGTGCTTTACAATGTAGGGTACAGAAAATATAATACAGTAAGTAATTACAGTAGAGAACAAATACAATACAATAATTGGATACAAAACAATAGGCATAGAATCAATGTAAAAAAGAAAATCTATTATATAATCACGAATGGGTTTTTTGCCCCTTTTGAGTCCGCTCACGGTGCGAGTCAGCGTGGTCATGTGGATACGCCCGAAGCATTGGCCGCGCAGCGGCCATTGCGAGCAGTTCTAAGGCGACTCGCTATGCCCGCTCAGCGGGCATGGCGAGTCGCCTTAGCAGCGCGAAGCATTGGCCGCGAAGCGGCCATTGCGAGTTAGAGACTCGCTCTGCTAAAATCCCGATGCATGTGCATCGGGCACCCAGCTAGTCTATTATATAATTGCGAATGGGTTTTTTGCCCCTTCTGAGTCCACTCGCAATGCGAGTCGGCGTGGTCATGTGGATACGCCCGAAGCATTGGCCGCGCAGCGGCCATTGCGAGCAGTTCTAAGGCGACTCGCCTTAGCAGCGCGAAGCATTGGCCGCGAAGCGGCCATTGCGAGTCAGAGACTTGCCCTTCTAGAATCCCGATGCATGTGCATCGGGCTCCCAGCTAGTACAATAAATAAAGCAAGAAATGAAGGTGAACCTGCTCAAAAGAGCTTACAATCTACAACGGGATAGGGGTTGCACAAGGTACAGGGGCTTATTGCACTGATGGTCCAGGCATCTTGAGGAAATGGGGCAAAGAACTAAGCTTACATGGATGGTCATTATACAGTCTGTGTAGAGCTTTTTTGGTTTGGTGGAGTTTATAGAAGAGTAATGTCCAGAGGGATAGCCCATTCACTGTCTACAGTACAAAGGACTTCCATTAGGGAGTATATGATAGGCCGCCTTAAAAAGATGCGTTTTTAGGGATCGTCTGAAGCCATGCAAGTTGTGGATAGTCCTGATTTCTTGGGGTAAAGCATTCCAGAGTTTTGGTGCAGCTCTGGAGAAGTCTTGGAGCCGGGAGTGGGAGGATCGGATTAGTACAGATGTCAGTCGAAGGTCATTTGTAGAACGTAGAGAACGGGTGGGGTGATAGACAGAGATGAGGGAGGAGAGGTAGGGGGGCGCTGCACTGTGAAGAGCTTTGTGGGTGAGAAGAAGCAATTTGAATTTGATCCTGTAGTATACGGGCAGCCAGTGTAATGACTGGCAAAGAGCAGAGGCATCTGAGTAACGATTGGCCAGATGGGTGATCCTGGCTGCTGCATTAAGGATGGACTGGAGAGGAGAAAGTCTGGTGAGGGGGAGGCCGCTTAATAGAGAATTGCAATAGTCAAGGCGGGAATGGATTAGGGACACGGTGAGGGTTTTTGTTGTTTCCAGGGTGAGAAAGGGGCGGACTCTAGAGATATTCTTCAGGTGTAAGCGACAGGAGTGGACGAGAGATTGCGTGTGGGAGGAGAAGGAGAGATCGGTGTCAAACATAACACCCAGACAGCGAGCCTGCTGCCTAGGCGTTATCGTGGTGCCACAAACTGAGAGAGAGATGTCCGATTTAGGAAGGTTAGTGGATGGGGGGAGCAGAAGAAGTTCAGTTTTGGAAAGGTTCAGTTTCAAATAGAGAGCGGACATGATATTGGAAACTGCAGCTAGACAGTCATTGGTGTTCTTTAATACCGCAGGGGTAAGGTCAGGGGCTGAAGTGTATAATTGTGTGTCATCAGCATAAAGATGGTACTGAAAGCCAAATCTGCTGATGGTCTGTCCAATCGGGGCTGTGTAGAGAGAGAAGAGGAGAGGGCCAAGGACTGAACCCTGAGGGACCCCAATAGTGAGGGGAAGAGGGGAAGAAGTGGAGCCAGCAAAAGATACACTGAAAGAGCGATCAGAAAGATAGGAGGAGAGCCAGGAGAGAGCAGTGTCCTTTATGCCAATGGAGTGCAGCATAGAGAGTAGGAGCTGATGGTCGACAGTGTCAAAAGCTGCAGAGAGATCAAGGAGAATAAGCAGAGAGTGGTCACCATTACGTTTTGCTGTCAGAAGGTCATTGGTCACTTTGATGAGGGCGGTTTCTGTAGAGTGAAGGGGCGGAAACCAGACTGTAATGGATCTAGAAGAGAGTGAGCGGAGAGGTAACGGGTGAGGCGGGAATAGACCAGGCGCTCCAAGAGTTTAAAGATGAAGGGGAGATTGGAGACTGGTCTGTAGTTATTTGTGCAGGTTGGGTCGAGAGTGGTTTTCTTTAATAATGGAGTAATGATCGAGTGTTTGAAGGAGGAGGGGAAGATGCCAGAAGAGAGGGAGAGATTGAAGATTGTGGTTAAGTGGGTGGTGACGACCGGAGAGAGGGACTGGAGCAGGTGTGAGGGAATGGGGTCAGTAGTGCATGTGGTGGGACGAGAGGAAGAAAGGAGCCTGGAGACTTCTTCTTCTGTGACTGGGTCAAATGTGGAGAGTGAGCCGGAGGAGATGTGGGGAAGAATGGGGGTGGCAGTGCTTGGAGGCTGAGAGCTGATTTCCTGGCGGATGTTGTCTATTTTCTCCATGAAGTAGGAAGCCAGGTCATCAGCACAGAGGTCAGTGATGGGGGCCTGCACTTTAGGACTGAGGAGAGAGTGAAAGGTGTCAGAGTTTTTTTGGATTGTTGGATAGTGAGGAGACCAGGGTGGTGAAGTAGGTCTGTTTGGCAAGGTGAAGGGCAGAGTTGTAGGTTTTGAGCATAAATTTATAGTGGATAAAGTCTCCTGGTGAGAGAGTTTTCCTCCATAAACGTTCAGCACTCCTGGAGCATCGCTGGAGGAATCGAGTTTGTGGTGTGAGCCAGGGCTGTTTTGTTCTCTGTTTGGAGGTTCTGAGGGTGAGGGGCGCTACTTGGTCCAGGGAGCTTCTGAGAGAGTCATTGTAGTGATTTACTGCCTGATCTGGACAGGAGATTGAAGAGATTGGGGACAGAGATGAGATGAGGGAGTCTGTGAGTGCTTGAGGGTTAATGGCCTGTAGATTTCTGGATGTGTGATATGTAGGATTGGGCTGTGTTGGCCGAGGGTTAGTGAGTGAGAAGGAGAGAATGTTGTGGTCAGAGAGTAGAGTTGAGTTATCCAAGGGGGAGGATGAGCAGAGCCGGGTAAAGACCAGGTCAAGGGTGTTACCGTTTTCGTGCGTCTCAGAGGTTGAGAGCTGTGATAGGCCAAGAGAGGTAGTTAGAGATAGGAGCTGGGATGCAGATGGGGAGATGGGGCTGTTTATAGGAATGTAAAAGTCTCCCAGAATAAGGGTTGGTAAATCTGAGGACATCGAATGCGGGAGCCAAGCGGAGAAATGGTCGAGGAACTGGGTGGGTGACCCTGGGGGGCGGTATACCACTGCTACTTTGAGGTGGAGGGGATGGAATAGCCTAATGGTATGGACCTCAAAAGAAGGGAATGAGAGTGATGGGGCTGGAGGAATGACCTGGAAAGTGCAATGTGAGGACAGGAGGAGGCCAACTCCACCGCCACGTCTGTTCCCAGGTCTAGGGGAGTGAGAGAAGTGTAAGCCACCGTAAGAAATAGCAGCAGGGGAAGCAGTGTCTGAGTCCTGGATCCAGGTTTCTGTGAGGGTCAGCAGGTTAAGATATGTATATACAGTTGAGACAGTCTGGCCTGCTCGCTGAGCGATAGCTCTGGTACGGTTTCCAATATGGCCTCCCATTGTTCCTCTGACAATTCTCCCACATCTTCTTCCCATTTGCTTTTGGCTTTAATTGCAAACCGCCCCAGATATGTATATAATAAATCAGTATAAATGCTCGATATCACTCCCCTGGCATTACCTTTCATGCATACATAATGCAGTGTGATATCTTTTTGAACAGACATATCTTTTATTCTCCGTTGCACCATCCACGCATGTCCTATCCCATAATATTGAAATTCCCACGCACTCGGTATATTATAAGTGTCCTTCAACTCTGAGAAAGACTGCAACCTTCCCTCCTGAATTAGGTGTGCCACATTCCTTACTCCTTTCTTCTGCCACTGTATCATCTCTCCCATTTTATAAAATTCCTTTAAGTGCATATTACCCCAAACCGGTGTATAAACTGTCAACCCCCTCACTCCTCGCACTTTTTTAATAGCATTCCAACTCCTTTGGACAAGGTTTACCGTAGGATATTGCGAACTTAACTTATCAAAGGTACCATCCTCTAATCCCCAAACCAGTGGATCTCTGCCTGAAATGTGATTAAGAAGCCTGGCCGTCGACCCTTCAATGTTGTGTTCTCTCCATAGGCAGCTAAGCCTTATATGAAGTGCAGGCTGCGACATGCGTGTGGCCGTTAGGGGTTATACTCCAAATGGCCCACATAGCTGTACAACTGTGGGAATCCCCATGCAGGGGATGCCCACGTAAGGGGGCTCACAGCCGGTGTAACTGGTGTGGCCCGACCGCTGGACAGCGGTGTATCATCAGATCCCACGGTCCCTGGTCCCCCAGATGCTGCAGAACCTCTCAGGGAACTGCCGCTGCTGAGAATATACCGGTAGAATGCCAAGATGGCCGCCAGAGCCAGCAGAGGGGGAGTGAAAAATGGGCAGACCGGCACAAAGTGCGAGAATCTGAGGCCCCATAGAAACTGAGAGGAATGGGAGTCACCTAGGCAGCTGGGGAGAGGCCCTCCATGCATCAGTATGGCCGCAGGAACGGCCCAAAACCCGCCCCTCTGCCAGAGTGGCACCCGGGTGCGGGGATAACAAAACTAGGCCCCAAGCGAAGCCGGGGCCTAAATTTGAGACCGTGCCTGACGTGCAGGCACGGTAGGCGCGGAGGTCCGGCGCGATCACCGGCCGTACAGCGCTGACACCCTCAGAGGGGGTGTTGGAGACCAGCCCCAGGGGCCAGGTCCTCCATTCACAGTAAACAGCAGAGTACAGTGATAAGACAAATACCCACAGGGATAGAAAGGCCCGGGCTGTAGCAGCACATAAGGGGACACAGAGTACCTGTGTTTGGTGCAGGGCCAGGTCCCTGGAGTCGCAGAGGTCCGGTGAAAACCGGGTTACCTGCTGTGAATTTCAAGTGTGGTGAAATTGCAAAAAAAAAAGTGCAACTTCACAATCGTTTTCGTGCTTTTTTTTTTTATTCATCATGTTCACTATATGGTAAAACTGATATGCAGGTATGATACCTGTGTCAGTACGAGTTTATAAATACCAAACATGTTTACTGATCTGATTAACTGATTTTATGTTTTGATAGATCAGGTATTTCTGAATGGGCGCTACCAAATGTGTGCCTTATTAAAATAAATAAATAAATAATATTTTTATTTCCAGTGGGGCAAAGAGGGTGATCTGAACTTTTAGATATTTTTCTTAATTTTTAAAAACTTTATAGAGTACTTGACGCTAATCTCCCGCAGCCACTTTTTGATGCCAATGAATTGGGCACACTGTTTCTGCACCTCTATGAAGTAGTCCAGGTAAATGGAAACCCTGGATCCGTTAATCGTTAGGTCAGAGTGGTCCCTGACAAGCCGTAAGATGGTATCCCTATCACAATAATGCAGGATTTTGGAAACAACAGATCTTGGTGGGCAACCAGGAGGGAGAGGGAACGTAGGGACCCTGTGCACCTACACAATTGCATCCATGCAGGACAGCTTGTCAGTACTAATTTTGTCCAGAAGCCATTGTTCAAAAAATTCCGCAGGGGCATTGCCCTCCCCTTTCTCCGGCACCCCAACTAGTTGCCGGTTATTGCGTCAGGACTTATTCTCCAGGTCATCTGCTTTTGCTTGAACAGTGACCAAACCTGTTGCCACACGCTTATAACCGTTCTCTGCTTTGGCCTTGTAATCCTCAACAGTGCTGACCCGTTTTTCCACTTCACCCATCCTCTCCTTTACAATGTGTATGGTATGCTGCATTTTAGATATGTCTGTCTGGAAGCTACCTACCTGCGTCGCCATGCTAGCAATAGAAGAGTCACAGTGGATAAATGCCAGAAACACATCTTTCACGGTGGGTTCTTTTGGGAATAGTAGTTCACTCAGCTTCCCCCGCAGCACCTCCTCCACTTCTGCACCCAGTTGTGGACCCCCCTCATGAAGGTTGATGTGGCTGTCGGCTTCACTCTCCTCTCCATCATCCTCCTCTTCCCCTCCCCTCTCATACCTCCGCTCCTCCTGCAGATTTCCACCGTCCTCAGCGTGAGCCCGGGGTCCCTCAGGCTGCCTTACATACAGCTGCAGCTTAGAAACATCATACAGTAGGCGTGGCCTGCGGCTCCATGTGAAGTCGCACTCACAAGGAGCTCCCGGTGCTTACTAAAAAGCGACGGAGTTAATGTCCTTTTAGGTCATTTTCTACCACATAGAAGCTGTCAACCTGATCACTATTACTCAGAGGAAAAGCGAGGCGAGTTTGGTTGATTTTCACCCAGGAGGAACGCTTACATCGAAGGTGATCCCATCTCCCTCACAGCTCTAAGGGACCGGCGCCATCTTGGCCCCACATGTCATCACTGCTGCAGAAAATCAAGCTGGCCTGAGTGAAGGGTACTGGCAACAGCTGGCACATTGAAGCATAACCCGGCGGGGACTTGAAGCTGCAGCACATTACCGGAGCTGTGACCTGCATAACGGTAGGGACCCGTACCAGTCTGCCCCGTCCCGCTCCACCCTGTTCTGCCTACCACAACAGCCGTGAGGGGGGTTAAGAGACTTACTTGAGTCCTGCCACATCGATCGTAGGTGTGGTGTGTGCAGGTGAGACCCACGGTGCACATAATCCCCAGTGGAAGAGAGGAACTACTTTATTAACAGCAGGTATGAGGGGCGGAGTGATCTCTGGAGCAGAAAGAGGTCCCCACTGCTGAAACAAAGCCCCATACTGTGACACAGCCTCATAAAGCTATTAGCTAACAAGCTGAAGTTGCTGTGAAATAAATCTATCTGTATTAACTGTCAGAAGTCACAAATCTGTTGGCACTCAAGTGCTATAACACTAGAAGCTGACACCATTCGCCATAAGAAAGTCTGCAGAGCACAAAAGAACAGTGATAATCTGAGGCTCCTTTGTTGACACATTATACTTATTTACCTCACAGATAAGCCCACTACAAGGGTATCCTGCAGATAAGGGATTTACAGACATTTAAAGACTAGTTGACATACTATATGTAGGAAGTCCTTGCTACAGAGGCGAACCACTGAGTTCAGGAGACAAAGATACAGACTTAGTGCCTGAAGCCCTTTCTAGTTCTCTCCTACACAGACAGAGAGGCAGATGTCGAGCAGAGCATAAAAGTGTGACACCTTCAGACTAAAAATTGTGTATGAACAGCAGTCTCTATATTGTAGAGCTGAACTGAACTGTCTCCGGGCAGGCAAGGGATCTTACCAATCAGAGATCTCTTACAAAAAAAATAAATAAATAAATCGTAGCCCTGCAGCACACAAAAATCTGTATAAGGACATAAACTACTCACTGAGATCTACATTAGAAGGACTAGTGCAGACAGTCACAAAAGCTGCTGTATGACAAATAAGTAACAGCACGTCATAAGGACCAGAGGGATCATTACTGCTTACAGTGGGGTTCTCTTGCCACCAAAGCACTTCAGCGACATTGACCCAAGATACTGAGGGCAGCAATATAAGACTGTTCTGAAGTCCTAGATACGTACTTTCTCCACCCCTTGAACTCCAGAAGTAGCGACTCCACCCAGAGTCATTGAACTTGTGAACAACCTAGTACCTCAAGGTCAGTGAAATTAAACCCAACTAAACATCAGACCTCTCTGTTACACCTTAGTTTCCAGAAATCTAATGCCCTCCAAAACCAGACCCTCTTCCACCATTCCATCTAACGAAAAAACAATGGATGCACATCAATTAAGCTCTAAGAGCAAGATACCAACTATGGCACATAGTCCAGGTAAAAACCCGAAAGGAAGAGACAAACACACGAAAAGTTCATCTACACCTGAAACCCATGAGTCCAGCGACGACTCAATTATATACGAATCCACTCATCATAGTTCCAAAAGAAAAGAGATGGATTCACCCCTACGCCAAAATCCTAATCCTCCTCCACAAGATGAGATTCAATTGCAATGTAGAAGTCCTGCGAGGCAGAGCATTAAGGTCACACAAGCTAATAATGACCCCAACTTTATCCTGGACCAAACTCAAATTCCAGACAAGAACTTCCTTCTCCAACTTTTCTCTTCCCTTAAGGAAGAAATGAGGGAGCAATTTGCAGAAATTAAATCTTCGATCAACACCATTAATTCACGACTAGATCAAACCGAAACAGATGTAGGAAATCTAAAGAAAGAACTTAAAACATGCTGCTCAGAGCTAACAAAAGCTAAAGATGAAATTAAGCACCTTACAGATAGGATTATAGATAGGGAGGACCGTGACCGTAGATCCAACTTAAAAATTAGAGGAATATCAGAACAAACAAAAACACATGAGCTAATTCCCTTTGTCAAAAATCTGACCAGAAAGCTGATCCCATCCTTACCGGATATAGAATTATCAATTGAGAGGGCTCACAGACTCCCCAAACCCCTACGCATACCTGAAGACACCCCTCGTGATGTTATTGTTAAATTTACGTTTTTCCAGACGAAAGATAAAATAAATAACTACACTAGGCAACATGCTTGCCTACCGACTCCTTATGAATCTTTAAAAATCTTCTCTGACATCTCAAAAGAAACTGCCACTAAAAGGAGACTTCTAAGGCCAGTCACAGAGGTTCTAAGAAAACAACAGATTACCTATAGATGGGGCCGACCAACCACCTCTGTCATATTTCATCACAAACAGAAGCAAATCACCATTGAGGATCCCATGGAAGGCTTGAAACTCCTCAAACACCTACATATAAAAGAATAACTCTGCCAAATGATTTAGGTTAGAAATATTGCACCATAGGCCCTACCGTTAGCCCAAGAGGAAGACCTACAGTAGTTCCTTGGAACTCTTCCTCCACAACACGACCGTTGGTCGAACTTATATATTTATTCTTTTTTCTTCTAAAGTTTGTTGAACCCACCTTAACTACCCCTCCTCCTCTGTTTTCCCTCCTAATTTCTCCTCCTCACCCCCCCTTCTTGACCAGCATCTCAATTTAACTGCTTAACTGACGCCGTAATGATGAAACTCCTGTCCCTAAACGCAAATGGTCTAAATTCACCACAAAAACGATTTAGTGTATGGAAGGAGCTAAACTCAAACCACGTTGACATAGCTGGAATTCAGGAGTCTAGATTCCCTCTACATAATCCTCCTAAATTTAGTAATAAAAGATTCCCCCATGTATACTTTTCATCTAATTCCAAAAAGAAAGCGGGAGTAGCAATAATCATAAAAGGAACGCTGAAGTTTGAGGAAATTGAGCTGATCAAAGACGACGAGGGCAGGTACATAATCCTGATCTGTAAGGTTAACGAAGTAATCCACACTCTTGTAAACGTTTACACCCCTAACAATGGCCAAATTACCTTCCTTAAACGTCTCTTTACCCTAATACATGAAAAACAGAAAGGGATGCTTCTGATATTTGGCGACTTCAATTCTGTCCCGAACCCCCTATTAGATTCGTCTAATAAATCAAGGAATCTGAATACGAAATTGGACCCACTTTTACAAAAGGAGGAGCTCTTTGACGTATTTAGATGTTTACATACCTCCTCTTTAGAGTTTACTCACTATTCTAACGTCCATAAATCATTTTCCAGAATCGATTTGGTACTAACAAACATACACTCACTGTCAAAATTTAAAACTATATCCATTCTACCAAGAACGTGGTCGGACCACTCTCCCATCCTCTTTGAGATTTCTAACAGCCCTCCTTTCAACTCTCTTTCTCCATGGAGAGCTAATTCATATCTATTTACCCACCCACAATATAAATCTGAAATCCAAGATTCACTTAAATTATATTTTCAAGAAAACGATACTACAGACATTTCCTTGTCCACCCTATGGACTGCCCACAAAGCGACCATAAGAAGTAATCTGATATATCTGAACATGAAACATAAAAAAGCTCAATTAGCTAATACTAAAAAACTTACTCGACAAATTGCCTTGTTGGAGGAGGAAATGGTAACTAACCCCTCTGAAAGCAAACATAAAGATCTACTTGAGCTTCGGGTACAACTTAAATCCCTCCTCTTATCTGACTATGATAAATTGGCCCGCATATCCAAATCAAATTTCTACTCAAATATGAATAAACCATCTAAAACCTTCGCAAATTTGATCAAAATCCATAGATCAAAAACCAGTATATATCAAATCAAAAACAACCAAAACCACATTAAAAAAACCCCATTAGAAATATCTAATGCCTTTGTTGAATATTATAAAGGCCTATACAACCTCAAAGATGATCGCTCAGAACCTCAACCCACAACACAAAATATCAAATCCTTCCTAGACTCAGTCACGCTTCCTACGATCTCAGAGGAGGATCTAAACAAACTCAACCAACCTTATACTGAGCAGGAAATAAAAGATATTATACGTAAACTTAAAAAGAACAAATCCCCAGGACCCGATGGTCTTCAGAACGCATATATTTTAGCGTGCGAACATTTACTCACCCCTTACATCACTAAACTAATTAACTCTTTTTCTGATGGTAGCCAGCCGATCCCACATGAGATGCTCCAAGCGCTTATAACAGTTATTCCCAAAAATAAAGGGGACAAAGACTTAGTTTCTAATTATAGACCCATCTCCCTCCTGAACACAGATATTAAAATTATATCAAAAGCGATTAATTCTAGAATGCAAAAAGTGATCCCGACCTTGATCCACAAAGATCAGACTGGATTCACTCAAAAAAGGAATTCAACAGATGCGACAAGAAGACTCTTAAACTTGACAGCGTATGCTGAGCTCTCGAAAGCCCCTATGATAGTGGTCTCTGTCGACGCAGAAAAAGCGTTCGACAGAGTCCACTGGGGATACCTTTTGAGGTTTTGCATAAATTTGGACTTTCAGGACCCATATTCAATTCCATTCAAGCTTTATACACCATACCATCAGCAAGGCTCCTTACTAATAATCATATGTCCGCCCCTTTCTTGTTGACAAATGGCACAAGACAAGGCTGCCCCCTCTCGCCCTCCCTTTTCAATTTATTTATTGAGCCATTAGCAGAAAAGGTAAGATCTAGCCCGTCAATTTCTGGTATTTCCCTGAATCGAGAATCATATAAAATCAGTTTGTTCGCTGACGATATAATACTAACCCTCACAAATCCGGCGACGTCTATGCGGGACCTTCTCTTACTCATGAGTGAATTTGCTGCGATTTCCCATTACAAAATCAACATTGCCAAAACACAAGTACTCAGCTATAACCTCACAGATCAGATGATTTCCTCCCTCCAACAGGGCAATGAGCTGGATTGGGATAAAAAGTATCTAGACTACTTAGGAATCATAGTCACTAAACCCACTTCCAAAATATATGATGCAAATCTAGGAAAGCTGTATAAAGCTCTTCAAATGGACCTAACTAACATTTCCAAAACTGAACTAACGTGGTTAGGCAAAATAGAGGCGTACAAATTATTTATACTGCCCAAAATACTTTACATTTTTCGTTCAGTCCCCCTTCAGCTTAACTCAGCTTGGTGCAAAAAAATTCAAGCTCAATTATCTAACTTTATTTGGGGGGGAAAAAAACCCAGAACCTCTCTCTCTATTCTAGAAAAAAGTAAACTACACGGAGGTCTAGCAGTGCCTAACATCTCAGCTTACTATAATTCAGCGCTTATCAGACTTAGCCAAAATTGGTGGGGAGGAGAAGAAGAGAAGCCGAGATGGATGGAGATAGAGAAAGCACTTAATCACTCGAGAGATCTCCAATGGACACTACTCGCTTATTTATGCGACAAGACCAAGAAATTACCTAAAGAACCAACGTTAAAGGCTACCATACGCTCGTGGAGAACTCTCACCACGAAATTATACGCAACAAATCATAAACCTTCTCCACGTTGGATCTCAGTTTACCTCCTACCAGCTCTATCGGCAGATATAGATGTAAGTGTATGGACCAATTGTGGAATCCATACTCTCTCAGACTTACTTGATGACAATATGCAACTCAAATCCTTTGCAAGTCTTAGAACCAAGTTTAATTTGCCAAGCGAAGAGGTTGGGAACTGGAACAAAATAAAACGTACACTCAATAAAAATAATCTGAGTCTCCATCTCCCGCTAAACATAACTCAACTTTTCCGTTTTAACCAATCGAACATCTTTTGGTCTTTCAAGTCTATTTACAAAGAATGGAACCTTGATTCTTCATTTTCCAGCGCTTCTAACATAGGTGCATGGAGTAAGGAACTCCAAATCTCTCTCCCTGCTGATCTAATTGAAGATACACTCAAAATAGTTTACAAAAGTCTCTCATCTTCAGTTCTTTTGGAATCTTACTACAAAACCTTGACTAGGTGGTATTTCACCCCTACAAGACTCCATAAATTTTCAGAAACTATATCACCATTGTGCTGGAGGAACTGCGGAAAACCTGGCACAATGTCTCACATATTCTGGGACTGTCCCATCCTGCGCCCATTTTGGGGGAAAATACAACTTCTAATCTCCGACATAACAGGGATCGACTTGGACCTCTCGCCAGAACTCGCGCTGCTCCTGATAGGAATAAATGTAGTACCACCTGAGCTCAGAGCGCCCATTATACACATTTTGATTGCCTCAAAAAATGGTGTAGCGGCTCGATGGAAAGACCCAGATCCACCAACGTTTGAAACAATACTGGGGACTATTGCAGCTCACAATGTGTATGAATACACGTTCGCTCTGAGGAACAATCTTCAAGGAAAGTACAGTAACAAGTGGTTAACATGGAACCAGTTTTTCTTTCAACAGGATGCCCCCATAATATAAACTTGATCGAATTAGCTTTCAATATGCTATGAGCGAAGTTTAGTTGAGCATAACTTTAAAGTATTTTTCCCTCCTTCCCTCCCTTCTTCCCCCCCCCCCTTCCTTTCCCACCACCCACCCTCCAACCGCATGTGTTTATAAGAATGACACAATTGGTTATGGTTTATTGTTAGTTGTTAACTTGACTCTTGTCTTCTAATGTGTGATTATCTTAATGTATTGCTACTTGTTATGACCTCCTTGTAAGTTTATATCTAATTCAATAAAAAAAAACGTTGAACAAGAAACATCATACAGTTACTGGCTCTATCCCAGGACCGTCCCCTCCTCCATCTCTACACAGGGGTCAGAGCCATCTTGGTCCTTCTTCTCTGGATCCCCAGCAGGCTTTTTCATGCTTCTTTTGCCTGTCAAGTTGGTCACAACACCAAGCTACTTAACCCCAAGGCAGGGTCCTCGCTCGTCAACTCCTGTATCCTCATTCATCTCTTGTAGAATCGGAGCCCTCGCGGGCAGGATCCTCTCTCTGTACTTACTGTATCCTCACCCATCCCTTGTAGACCGTGAGCCCTCGAGGGCAGGGTCCTGTCTACTCACCCATCCCTTGTAGACTGTGAGCTCTCACGGGCAGGGTTCTCTCTTCTCACCTACTGTATCCTCACCCATCCCTTGTAGACTGGGAGCCCTCGCAGGGTTCTCTCTCCTCACCTACTATATCCTCATCCATCCATTGTAGACTGTGAGCCCTTGTGGGCAGGGTCCTTTCTTCTCACCTATCCCTTGTAGACTGTGAGCCCTTGAGGGCAGCGTCCTCTCTCCTCACCTACTGTATCCTCACCCATCCCATGAAGACCGTGAGCCCTCGCAGGCAGGGTCCTTTCTCCTCATCATCTGTATTTTCACCCACCCCTTGTAGACTAAGCCCTTGATTGCAGGGTCCTCGCTTATCAACTCCTGTATCCTCATTCATCTCTTGTAGACTGTGAGCTCTCACGGGCAGGGTCCTCTCTCCTCACCCATACCTTGAAGACTGTGAACCCTTGTGGGCACAGTCCTCTCTCTTCCTGTGTGTGACTTGCATTGCTCATGATTATTGTACTTGTGTACATATGCTCCTTTTCACATGAAAAGCATCATGGAATATATGGTGCTATAATAATGAATAATTATAATAATTTACCTGATATCTTTCCATGAGGGAAATGTCCTGCAAACAAGCCTTGGCACTCTCTTCTTCAGACATGAATGTTGCAATGAGAGTTTCCTGTTCCTCCACATCATTTTTCAGTCGTTGTATCTCCCTATTTATTGACGCCAACTTGTTTCTTAGTTCTGGGATGTCCCTTTCCTTAAGTTCGTTAAGCATTTGTCTAAGAAAGGAATACAAATTTTATAAACAAGTGTTTTAACAATGTGCCACATCATAATATACTTGCCTAAACTTTTGATGTGCTTTTCCTTACGTTTTACAGGACTCCATATTTTTTTTACTTATATTCAAGAATTTTTGTTGCTAACAATAATTTTTTTTGCAATAGTTTCATCAAAAATTTGATACGGTTTAGCTTTTAAAGCCTTAATGTAGGACACTATATAGCTGGCTGCAAAATAGCTGAGCAGTAAAATCTAATTAAGTCCTGATATAATGGTTTGTGAAGCTTATCCTTCTTCTCTTTAACTCTTAAGTTGATTTCTGACCATATCAAAGCTCTATCAGACTGGAAAAGTTGAAGAGAAGGTTTAAAGTTTAAAACGAGTAAAAGTTCAACAACTTTTTAATACTTTGTGCTTCAATCAATCACCAACTGATAAGATACAGTGATAAGATGCTCTGTCCACATATGCATGGTAACTTTTAATTCTAAAATAACAAGAGTAGACTCCACACAAGACAAGCAGTGGCACACACACTCCATGGTCTTCATTTGGTCTCTGTCAGGCTGTCCAGCATTTTGCCTAATAAAAGTCAGACATACAGCGTTATTTTGTCCTGAATTTACAGTTGACTGTGTATAATAGAGCCACCCATGCAAATGTGAACAGAACCTAAAGGCCCCAATAAACATTAGACTGATGTTGGCTACTGTAATCAATGTGTTTGGCTGACAGTCTAACATCTATAGGGGCCACTGATGGTCGGGAGAGATGTCAATCACGCATGTCCGATTTGACTGCCAACGGCATTGTTCTTCCTGAGATAACTCGCTGACCAATGTAGAGCCTCTGGCAAGAAATTATGGAGTCACCAGGCTTGGAGGATGTTCATTCAGTTGTTTAATTTTGTAGAAAAAAAAGCAGATCACAGACATGGCACAAACTAAAGTCATTTCAAATGGCAACTCTCTGCCTTGAAGAAACACTGAAAGAAATCTTGAAAAAAAATTATGCTAGCCAGTAACGGTTACTTTTGTAGACCAAGCCGGGGGAAAAATTATGGAATCATGACAAACAAACAAACAAAACAACACTCAAATACATTGCTAGTATTTTGTTGCACCACCTCTGGCTTTCAGCTTGCAGTCTCTGAGGCATGGACTTAAAGGGAACCAACCACCCCCAATGACCCCCCCAGGCTATGAATATGCTTCCATACACCGAGCACATACATGTGCTGAAAGGTTTTTAGCTAAAAAAACGGGTTTTTATAAGTAAAGATAATGCTATATAAACTTTATACTGAAACGACGGTTGGGCGTTACCTAGATGCAGTAGAAGCCGAGATTGATCTGTCAGTCTTGTTCCTGTGCACGTAGCTTGCAGTAAAGCACAGCCCTTCGTTCCTCCTCCCAGGCTGGTGCACGGGCTCTCATGCCCGTGCACACGTCAGCAGCTGGAGGCGGGTCCCGAGCGCGCGCTCTCTCACTTCCTGGAATCAGCTGTTCATTCCACCGGGCTGAAGCTATAGGACAGTATGTTTGTTTTCACTGCAGGCGGCCATTGTTGTTATGTGGCAGGGGGCACATACAGGCCATAGTAGCGGTCCAAGGGAGATGTGTAATGGCTATCAGTGTTTACTGCTGGGCATTTTAGGACATGTATATTGCAGTGTCTGGGCTGACATTTTTTGCATTGTATTGCATGTGTTGTGCAGTGCCTTGGCGGACATGCTGTGCATAATAGTACATGTATTGTTCTGTGGCAGGGTGGACATGCTGGGCATAGTAGTACATGTATTGTGGAGTGGCAGGGTGGACATGCTGTGCATAGTAGTACATGTATTGTTCGAGTGGCAGGGTGGACATGCTGGGCATAGTAGTACATGTATTGTGCTGTTGCAGGGTGGACATGCTGTGCGTAGTAGTACATGTATTGTGCTGTTGCAGGGTGGACATGCTGTGCATAGTAGTACATGTGTTGTGCAGTGCCTTGGCGGACATGGTTGTGGTGTTACTTTTGAGAACAGAAGTCAAACTGTACATTGGGTCACTAACGGCCCCAGGAGTAAGGACACTCACACAAACTTTGTTTGACATTGTAATAAACTTCTTTTTCTCTGCTGTCAAAACATAAAGTGTTGCACTACAATGCCCATCATTTCCGCCCTGCTAATGCACAATTGATTCACTACAATGCCAATCATGTCTGCATTGCCACTACACAATACATGTACTACTATGCCCAGCATGTCTGCATTGCCACTCCACAATACATGTACTACTATGCACAGCATGTCCACCCTGCCACAGCACAATACATGTACTAGTATGCCCAGCATGTCCGCCCTGCCACTCCACAATACATGTAATACTATGCACAGCATGTCCACCCTGCCACAGCACAATACATGTACTACTATGCACAGCATGTCCACCCTGCCACTCCACAATACATGTACTAGTATGCCCAGCATGTCCACCCTGCCACAGCACAATACATGTACTACTACGCACAGCATGTCCGCCCTGCCACTCGAACAATACATGTACTACTATGGCCAGCATGTCCACCCTGCCACTCCACAATACATGTACTACTATGCCCAGCATGTCCACCCTGCCACAGAACAATACATGTACTATTATGCACAGCATGTCCGCCAAGGCACTGCACAACACATGCAATACAATGCAAAAAATGTCAGCCCAGACACTGCAATATACATGTCCTAAAATGCCCAGCAGTAAACACTGATAGCCATTACACATCTCCCTTGGACCGCTACTATGGCCTGTATGTGCCCCCTGCCACATAACAACAATGGCCGCCTGCAGTGAAAACAAACATACTGTCCTATAGCTTCAGCCCGGTGGAATGAACAGCTGATTCCAGGAAGTGAGAGAGCGCGCGCTCGGGACCCGCCTCCAGCTGCTGACGTGTGCACGGGCATGAGAGCCCGTGCACCAGCCTGGGAGGAGGAACGAAGGGCTGTGCTTTACTGCAAGCTACGTGCACAGGAACAAGACTGACAGATCAATCTCGGCTTCTACTGCATCTAGGTAACGCCCAACCGTCGTTTCAGTATAAAGTTTATATAGCATTATCTTTACTTATAAAAACCCGTTTTTTTAGCTAAAAACCTTTCAGCACATGTATGTGCTCGGTGTATGGAAGCATATTCATAGCCTGGGGGGGTCATTGGGGGTGGTTGGTTCCCTTTAATGAGTGACAAACAGTACTCATCATCAATCTGGCTCCAACTTTCTCTGATTGCTGTTGCCAGATCAGCTTTGCAGGTTGGAGCCTTGTCATGGACTATTTTCTTCAACTTCCACCAAAGATTTTCAATTAGATTGAGATCCGGACTATTTGCAGGCCATGACATTGACCTTATGTGTCTTCTTTCAAGGAATGTGTTCACAATTTTTGCTCTATGACAGGATGCATTATCATCTTGATAAATTATTTCATCATCCCCAAACATCCTTTCAATTGATGGGATAAGAAAAGTGTCCAAAACATCAATGTAAACTTGGGCATTTATTGAAGATGTAATGACAGCCATCTCGCCAGTGCCTTTACCTGACATGCAGCCTCATATAATCAATGACTGTGGAAATTTTCATGTTCTCTTCAGGCAGTCATCTTTATAAATCTCATTGGAACAACACCAAACAAAAGTTCCAGCATCATCACCTTGCCCAATGCAGATTCGCGATTCATCACTGAATATGACTTTCATCCAGTCATCCACAGTCCACAATTGCTTTTTCTTAGCCCAATGTAACCTTGTTTGCTTCTGTTTAGGTGTTAATGATGGCTTATGTTTAGCATGTTCTGTATGTAAATCCCTTTTCCTTTAGGCGGTTTCTTACAGTTCGGTCACAGACATTGACTCCGGTTTCCTCCCGTTCGTTGCTCATTTGTTTTGTTGTGCATTTCCTGTTTTGGAGACATATTGTGTTAGGTTTACGGTCTTGACGCTTTCATGTCTTCCTTGGTCTCCCAGTATGTTTCCCTTTAACAACCTTCCCATGTTGTTTGTATTTGGACCAGATTTTAGACACAGCTGACTGTGAACAACCAACATCTTTTGCAACATTGCGTGTTGATTTACCCTCTATTAAGAGTTTGATAATCCTCTCCTTTGTTAACTTTCAATTGACATCTCTTATGTTGGAGCCATGATTCATGTCAGTCCACTTGGTGCAACAGCTCTCCAAGTTATGATAACTCCTTTTTAGATGCAGACTAACAAGCAGATCTTATTTGATGCAGGTGTTAGTTTTGGGAATGAAAATTTACAGGGTGTTTCCATAATTTTTTCCTCAGAATTGTGTGATTCCATAATTTTTTCCCTCTGATTGGTCTGAAAAAAGGTCCCCTTAAGGTACCTTCACACGCGGCAACTTTTCTCGGAATTTCACTAGCAACTTACTGGTTGCAGTGAAATCATGGACACATTGTTCTATCTTGTTGCTGTGTACAAATGGAACAATGTCTCCATGATTTCACTGCAACCACTAAGTTGCCAGTGAAATTCCTAGAAAAGTTGCCGCGTGTAAAGGTTCCCTTACTGACTACCACTTTTTTTATCTTGATTTCCTTTAGTGTTTCTTCAAGGCAGAGAGTTGCCATTTGAAATGACTTTAGTTTTGTGCCATGTCTGTGATCTGCTTTTTTTTCTAATATTAACAACACCGAGCCAGGTAACTACATAATTTTTGCCAGGGGTTGTATAAGCCGGCTGCTTTCTCAAAACGAGGAGCAACATCTTCAGTTTCCTTTGGATGAACATTCACATGTTGCAAACTTGCACACAATTAGTGCTCTACTCACATAAGGCTGGTTTCACACTGTAGTTTTTTTGTCTGATCAGGGTTAATCAGGTTTTGTGTGTCAAAACTAGGTGTGAACCTTGCAGAGAAAAAGTATAATTGAAAGATTGACACCTGTTCTGGGTTTTGGAGGCACTCCTGGTTTTGGCACACAAAACCTGCTGAGCCCTGGGGAAAAACTGCAGTTAAGAGAAAACAACTACAGTCTTCTAAGCAACCATTCTGTGAGTTATAGGCAGACTTCACATAACAGTTTTAGGGATCCGGGTCTATCTGTTTTTAAAAAGATAAGCAGGGATCCGGTTTTGCCTTCAATGTATCACTATGGTGTCTGATTGGTCATATATGGCCATCCGCTTATGTGAATTCAGTCTGGGATTCATTTTTGACCTGTTTTTTTCCGGGACGCAGAATGGGAGACTGCACCGTTTTTTTTTCAGAAGGATAGAGTGTCCATGTAAAAAAAAAAAATTGAAGCATGTATTCCCAAATGAGACTCGCCCAACAAAAAAAAGGATCCCATATACATCACCATTTTGTATCTGTTGTTTACAGATACACTTACCTATAAAGTTTTTTTCCTCTTATACCTTAGTATATGTGGATGCACTGTAGTGTCAGTATGATCACATACCCACCTATCACAATCTTTCACAGCTATCCAGCAACATTAAAGGGAACCAACCAGCAGGATTTAGGGCTATAAAGTGAAACCAGAGCCTTACAGGCACTGGGATACTAAGTGCAATCATATTATTAGTTCAACGATTATATGTATGATTGCAAAGAAAAGAGATATGAAACATCGGAAAATCTAAGCAGCAGAAGGACGGTGTGTGCAGCAGACCGTCACTATGAGGGGCTGGGTTTCTCTTTATCACTCTCCAGTCAGCTCTAAGCCAAACCCTGCTCCCTCCCTCTCTCCCTCCTTGTCACTATATAGAGTAACAGGCACATTAGGTCTGGCATTGTGCATGCAGATCGCACAGTGTCAGGCTCCTGTGTGTCCCAAATCATCCCTCCCTCCCTCCTGCCTGTGTCTTCGGCTTCTCAGGTTTCTTTTCTGGCTGTCTGATTGCAGTGTCACAGTGTAGGAGGAGGCCTGCCCCCTCCAGAGAAGACCCCACCCCCACTATTCTCTGAGCATCCCGAGTTCTCTACTCTCACAGACCTGGGACTGTGAGGAGAAAGGTGAAAACTAGAAGCCAGAGACACAGGCAGGAGGGAGGAGGGATGATCTGGGGCACTTAGAAGCCTTACACTGTGCGATCTGCATGCATAATGTCACACCTAATGTGCCTGTTACCCTGTGACAGGGTGGGAGTGAGAGGGGAGGGGTGAGGGTTTGGCTTAAGGCGAACCTGTCACCCCCTCCAGGCATCTAAAGATTACATAGCCACCTTCTGCAGCACTAAGGCTGTAGTCTGAGAAGGTGTCTATAGCATTTATGCTCCCTTGATTCACTGAAATAAAGACTTTTATAAAATCTGTATCAAACCTGACCCAAGACCGGGAGGCGGGTTTTCAAGTGTCTATCTCCTTCCTCTGTGGTGTCAGTCATCCTTCTCTGCTCTCTCTGCACCTCCTCCAGGGCCACCTCCCAGCACTACAGAGCTTTGTCAGCTCTGCTACAACATAGAGCTGCTATAAACGGAAATTCCATAAGGCTTTTAAGAAAAGGGGCTGTTCCAGTGTTGTCACCGGATTACAGCTAGCTGCTCATCATATATCAAATACAAATAGGAGAAACAAATGAGCTTAATTGCTTACAAAAGTTTACTTATTTATTAGAGGAGAAACAAACAGTATAGAGAGGTGATCTTTAAAATTGCACAGCAGAGATCACTGGTACATGATTATTTATAAGCCAGCAGGGTTTTGCATATAATAACAAGATGGTAGGTAGTATTACATATCAATCCAGGTTATCTGCAGGGTAGGTATAACAGGATAGTTTTTTACACATCAAACATCAATACATTAGTTTAGCCCAAACCCTGCAGTAACAGAAGGACAAAGCCTAAATTGCCTTACATCAATAAAGTGCATCCCAAAAGGCAGATAGTTACAGCATACCCAATGAAAAGTGCGTAGTGCAGTGAGAAGAGGGAATCCCCCTTGTGCCGGACCCCAAACGCACGTATCGCGTATTTACATAACAGTGCTTCGTCCCTTCTTCGTCCTTCTGTTACTGCAGGGTTTGGGCTAAACTAATGTATTGATGTTTGATGTGTAAAACACTATCCTGTTATACCTACCCTGCAGATAACCTGGATTGATATGTAATACTGCCTACCATCTTGTTATTATATGCAAAACCCTGCTGGCTTATAAATAATCATGTACCAGTGATCTCTGCTGTGCAATTTTAAAGATCACCTCTCTATACTGTTTGTTTCTCCTCTAATAAATAAGTAAACTTTTGTAAGCAATTAAGCTCATTTGTTTCTCCTGTTTGTGTATAACATAGAGCTGCTGTTATAAGAGACCCCACCGTAGTAAATCTAGCAGAACGACCTTGAGCAGACAAAGCACTGCCTGCTACATAGCAGCCCTTGAGCTGAGCTAACAGCAGTGCTGCAGAGTTGAGTTTGTGCTTTAGATCAGGGGCTGAGGAGCAATGCTGATGGGCACAAGAAACTGAAAGTGAAACCTGCTTAACCGAAGGGCTGCTATGTAACAAGCAGTGCTATGTCTGCTCAGGGTCCTCCTCCTAGATTTACTACTGTGGGGTCTCCTATAACAGCAGCTCTATGTTGTAGCAGAGCTGACAAAGCTCTGTAGTGCAGGGAGGTGGCCCTGAAGGAGGTGCACAGAGAGCAGAGAAGGATGACTGACACCACAGAGGAGGGAGGGAAACGCTTGAAAACCCGCCTCCCGGTCGTGGGTCAGGTTTGATATAGATTTTATAAAAGTCTTTATTTCAGTGAATCAAGGGAGCATAAATGCTATAGACACCTTCTCAGACTACAGCCTTAGTGCTGCAGAAGGTGCTATGTTATCTTTAGATGCCTGGAGGGGGTGACAGGTTCGCTTTAAAGCATACGGGGAAGTAATGCAAAGAAACCCAGCCTCTCTTATGCTAATTTGCTGCACTGTTTTCCTGGTGTTTGATAACTCTTTTCTCTGCAATCATACATATAATCAGTGAAGTAACGGTATGATTGCACTCAGTATCCCAGAGCCTGTAAGGGACTGGCTTCCCTTTATAGCCATAAAACCTGCTGGTTGGTTCCTTGTAAGCTCGTCTGTCTGGCTGCTTGTTGTGTTGGATGGTGTATAATTTTCACTGCTACCATCTTACGGTACATTTCACTCTTGAACAATCATTAAATTTTTTGGTAGGCAAAAATAACTGTAAACAGCAATTCTGTCATGATATTTTTATTTTTTTCAGGTGTTCACTAGATAGGACAAAATACATATTTTTAATGTAGTGTTTGCAATGGATGTGGGGCTAGCAATAATGTTTTTTATGTTTGTTTGTTTTTTGATACTTTGAGCCACTTCTTTGTTTATTCGATGGGGTTTAATGAGGGCTTGTTTTTGGTACCATTTTGAGGTACATCTGAGTTTGTCGTTTTTTACTACATTCTTTCTTGAGGCAAACTATAAAAAAAAAATGTCAATTTTGGCTTTTTACCCCTGATCGTTACTCAAGTGGAGCATTTGTTTCCCACAAGTATCCATGAGAATTGGCATTAATGACCCAATCACATGTTCACTGGTTGTATGCCTTAGATTACTGTTGGCGAATTAGTAACTATAATATATTTGGAACACCTCAGGTTGGTGATGGTCCAACCAAGTCATGTAGCCATCACTATACTTTCCCACAGTCAAATCGTCCACATTCTAACATTTGCCCTAAGGCCGGAGACACACTGAGCAAGATGAATGCAAGATACTCGCATGAGTCTCGCATGACGCACCTGGAACAGCCACCATCTCTCTGGACAGGAGGGTGTCAGCTGTATGTGTTTCTATGGAGCCAACATGCCCAAAGAGTCTCGCATGCGTCTCGCTCAATGTGTCGCCAACTTAAGACTGTGATCCTGACACTTCTTGAATTATGAAATCACTTGCTGTCTAATACCAACCATACCGACATGTCGATGTTAATCATCTCCTTGGTCATGGGCTTCATGTAACAACTGATGGGTGTTCATGAATTATTTTATAATGGTAAATAGACAGCTTGAAAGACAGGTTGACTTTATCTTTACTCCCTTCTGTTTATATTTTTTAGATAAGTAGTTAGTAAGGAGCACTGAATGGCATACGTTAAAGTCTGTGAAAGGTTGCCATCTTGTGGCAGTTTGCTATAGTGTAGCAGTAATTTAGCAAAACTTTGCCATCTTGTGGCAAATTGTCACTTCAGCTATTGCGGCAGTAATTTAGCAGAATACTGCCCTCTTGTGGAAAATAATAAGATTTGTTTTGTGCCACGAGGCAATAAAATAAAGGCATAAAAAAAAGGAGATTTTTGTGTACTCACCGTAAAATCCTTTTCTCTTAGCCTCTAATTGGGGGACACAGACCATGGGTGTTATGCTGCTGTCCACTAGGAGGCGACACTAGGCAAAATCTGCCAAAGAGTTAAGTGGCTCCTCCTCTGGAGTATACACTCCTGGAGCAGGAAGTGCTTCTCCAGTTTTGTGCTAAAGCAGTAGGAGAGTTAACATAAAATAACAGTAAAACAGGGCCTGTAACCACACAGGCAACCCGTGTAAACAGATATAGCTAACAAGTGAATAACAGTGTACAGGGCCTGAAATTAAACAGGCACGTGTGTAAACAGGTAAGAGTTAGCTAAGTAATATTAGTACAACAAGGCCTGTAACTAAGCAAGCCATGCATAAACCGTGAATAGTCAACGGATCAATAGTGGTATAACAAGGCCTGTAACCAAACAGGCTCAAGTTTAAACATTCAACAGTTAACAGAGTGATAATAGGCGAACATGTGTAGACATGTTAACCATGTAACAGCTGAGAAGCTATGTAAGAACTGTAGAAAAGGCCCACAAAGGCAATAGGGTGGGTGCTGTGTCCCCCAATTAGAGGCTAAGAGAAAAGTATTTTACTGTGAGTACACAAAAATCTCCTTTTCTCCTTCACCTCATTGGGGGACACAGACCATGGGACGTCCCAAAGCAGTCTTTGGGTGGGAAAAGCTATGGAACTAGTAACGCTGAACAGTTCAGCGAAGGACTCTGTACCTACAGGCAGTCTGCTGTTGCCTGGAGGACACATCTACCTAGACCCGCATTGGCCGAAGACTGATTGCGCACTGTAGTGACTTTTAGACATATGTGGTCTAGACCAGTCTAGCTGCCAAACACAGCAAGTGTGCTAACATCTGGTGCCGGCAGGCCCAGAAGATCCCCACGGCCGTAAGTGAATGTGCCCTGACAACGGCAGGAAGGCGCAGGTTGTCGCAGAGATAAGCATCTTAGACGGTTGATCGAATTTACGTAACTAGAGTAGCCTGGAGGCTATGTCTTTATTTTTGCCCTTTGAAAGAAGTAATAGAAAATCTCACTTTCTAAAAGGGGGTACTGTGTTGGATACACATTTATATATATAGGACCCTGAAGAGGTCCTTCATATGTAGCGCCTTCATGACCCGATGGCCTGGAAACGGGCGCCGTGGTGGCCAAGAGTTACTTTCATTAAGGCGAAAAAAGGCATCTTGCCATTGGAAGAAAAGATGGAAGATAAGGAAGGGTGATTTACCTGAAAGCACTTCAAAACTCCTCTACTCCTTGGAAAGAAGTAATTGCCACCAAAAAAACACCCCTGTTTGTGGGAGCCTGTTAAGGGAGATACTCCCATGAAACTGAAATGGTTTTTTTTTTTTTTTTTTGGTATAGCCTAGACGTGAGGACAAGATTTAGGTCCCACGGGTGCAGTGGTACGTTGCATGGAGACGATAATTAGCAGACCCCTCGATAGAAGGATGTCCTTGAGGTATGGTCGCTAAACGTTTCTGGAAGAGAGTGGAAGGGCTGAAAACCTGTCCCTTGAGAGAACTTAAAGACAGGCCTGAGTCTATGCCTAATTTAAGTAACCTGAGTATTCCTGGTAACCATGCACCCAGCAACCTAAATAACGATCTTCCATGTGCGATGGCATATGTTTGATGAGACCGGTTTCCTCACTCTGACCACACTCAGTAAAAAATTCAAAGAAAACCCCATCTGGGTTAAGGTCCGGGTCTCAAATACCACGCCATCAAATCAGAGATGAAAAACTCGATGGTAAACCAGGTCTTGCCACAGTAGATCTGCACTGTCTGGTTGAACGGCCTGACAACCGCCATGGCACAGCTACGTTGAGTGGGATTTCGGAAGTGAATCCAGTCCTGAACTGGTGCGTGTGCTTCGAATAACTGTGGGTAAAGAAAAACTGGCACCTTGGCCTTGAGGGGCGATACCATGAAGTCCACATCCGGGATTGTCTAATGCCGGTAGAATCGTGAAGCAACATGAGGGTGGGAGAACCATTCTCGAGAAAACCGTCCTTTGTGGCTGGCGGCTGAAGGAATCCCGATTCTAATTGCCTACACCGGTACAAAAACGCCTGAACGTACTGAGATCATGTATTCCATCCAGGTACGTGCATGATGAACATCATCCTGTCGGAGACTGCGGTTTCCACCCCAGAGATTGACGACGGCCCCAGTCATGGCCAATTTAACCGTGTAGGGATGTACTAGTCAGGCCAAAGGTATCTGAAGGCCGTCCGTGCTATGTCAATTTCCACGAATCTCCCGCAGAGTGCTGGACATTCTCGAAACTGGGCGAGATCATGCGCCCTGTTGTCCTGTGATGGGGTATACCATTCCCCATCCCGAGGGCTCACGGTAGTAGTCAGAACCCTTCAGCATGTTGGAATGAAAAAACAAAACGTCCGTGCGGGAGAGAGGGAGTGGGCAGAACCACCGGTGGTGAGGCCGCCTGGTTAAACACGACAGGCGACAAACAGGTCCTGTCCAGTGAGTTAGGTTCTTGTTCCATGACTTAAGCGTGGAGAGTGAAGGCTGGTCGAGATGCCGCTGAACAAGGGAACCTGCCTCTATTGCTGCCATCCTGTTGTCTACGCCCTGCCTGGCAGGGCTTAAGTACAGAGAAATCCGAAGGAAGGGGGTGCGGACTCCCGGCCGCAGGCCACGATTCCTGTTCTGTGGAAGGTTGATCACTGATGTGATATATTGACCTGTTGGAACAATATCGGAATTGTGGAGGTTGGACAAGTCTCCTAACTCCTTGTAGTGTCTACCTTGTTGGGCACGCTGTGCTCCACAGTCCGTGAGGATCGGTGCCCTGATAAGCCCTGGGTCCGGTACAGAAAGAAAAACAACCCCCTTGGAGTAAAGGGTGGTCCTGACGTCTTCCCTGACTCTAGTGAGCAGTTAGGACAACGTACTCAACTTGAACGGGCATGCCACCTAGTAGTGTTCTCTTAAGATTGTCAAACTGAGGAACCTGTGGCCAGGAATTGTAATAGGAATATGCCGGTAGGTGTCCTGTAAGTATGCACGCACGGATACTACGCGATTCTTGAAGTTAATGTGGAGTGGTGATTTCATGTGGAAAAGTCTTATCCAGACATGAATGTTGGGTAGTTTTCGATCCAGCACGGATCGAGCTGTACCTTCCTGTGTGTGGGCCACTGATAGGCTGGACTAGAATCTTTAGAAAACGTTCCTCGCTTGATACTGGTACAGGGACTCCAGAAATGAGGATAAACTCCACTATGAGGAACTGCTAATGAATTACGAAGGGACCGGTATACGGTACCTACGGCGGATAACGGGCCATCCTGGTTTGTACTGTGGGAGGAAAAGCTAGTGCCTCCCCTGGCATCTGAGTTTAACCTGTTCAGCTGTTGTCCAAACAGGTGCCCGCTGAGATATGGAATACCTGCGAAGGACTCCTTTTTCCCTTTCCACAACCGGAGGGTATGTCTAATGGGAATGGCATTGACTGCTGCGCAGTTAACAGCGTGTAGGGCTGCATGCATCAGGTAGAAAGTTATAGAAGCGAGTGAAGCCGTTTGGGCCGCAAGAGTAGGATCGGCGGACGAGACATTTATTTAGTGTGGCCAAATCACTAATGCCTTGAAAGCTTGCACAGCGTCGACAGAAGTGAATCCAGGTGCAAGTGAAGGCCTTGACGCTGTAAAAACTGATCAGGTCAGTTGGATAGCCAGACGGTCAGGCGCCTCTTCAACCGAGAGGTTGTTAGATAAGGTGGATCCTAGCAATTCCCCACAGTTGTGCCAGAAGAGCTTGATGGCCTGCCTCGATCACCTACGGTTGGCCGGCCGTGTATGGCGTCTGGAGACCAGGGCTCCCTCTGAGACTCTAGCCCCCCGACGGTTGCCGAGCTTTTCCTTAGGGAACTGCAGCAGGTAGTTCCCTGAGAGTTGCAGCAAGGAGGAAGTGCCGCTGTTTTCCCTGACGCTGGACTCCAGCTGCACGGCGGGTGTCCTGAGGACTGCAGCGGGGGAGAGCCACTGCTGAGCCCGTTAGCAACATGGTAGCGACCTCTTGCTATGCTCTCATTTCATAGCTGCTGAAAGCCCCAGCGGTACGCTGTGGGTCCAGAACACTGCAGCAGGAGGAGAAAATGCTAACCTCCTGACCGTGGCCTTATCGGTACCGTACGGAGCTGCAGCAAGAGAGAAGCACGCTGATCCTCTGCTACAGTATGTGCAATAGGGAGGAAGCGCATGAAGCTGCAGTAGGGAATAGGACCAATGAACCTCTGGTTATCATGTGCAGCCGGGAGGAAACGTGTGGGGCTGCAGCAGGGAGGGAGCCCTGCTTGGCTTTGCTGCCCCGTGTGCACTTTGTGAAAACTATAAGTTTATCCACAACGCAGTATCCCACTGAGCCAGCTCATGTACCGCACTGCCTGCCGCTGCTTGTGTGGGGGCTGCAGGGGAGTCTTTATTGATGTTACTGGGCTACTAGCTCTGTATTAGGGCTTGTGTGCCCTCTTTTTACCCCAGCACTCTGCAAGGTGCTCCTGGCTCCGTATGAGGGCTTTATTGATCCCTCACAGCCAAGGTCCACTCCTGCCCTCAGTCACTCAATGGCCACCGCTGGATGCAGGTGGCCCTCCTTACACATAATTGCCATGGCTCATGCAGTCGGCCTCCATATACTGGCCGCCGCTGTATGCCGCCATTATCTGTGGGGGGAGAACATGGGAGGGAGGTTGAGGGAGATGCCCGGCAAAATGCGCGCCAGAGAAGCCGTCCCGCCCCTTTTGCAGCTCTAGGCCGCCCCCTTCGTGACGCTGTCCTCTGGGGGGCGGAGCGTGCAGGGAAATAGAAACTCCGTGCCCTGCACACTCTGTTCCGAACCCTGTATTAAGATGACCGCGTCCTCCGGGGCAGGCAAAAAGGGGGCGGCTGGCTTCGCAATAGGCCGAAGCCGCGGCCTCAAGTAAAAACAGATGGCGGAAATGACTGCAGGCCGGCGCGGAGGTCCGGTCCGGGACCGGAACGGATCTGGACCCGGCCGGACCCCTGGGGCAGAGGCCACATGAGCTCTTGCCCAGCGCAGCCCGCCATCAGGGGCACCCATAGGACTGGGTCCCCTGGAAGTGCGGTCTAGAGTGGCAGCCCCCATCAGGAGAACCCAGTGGAACTGGGTCTCCTGGAGTCCAGACACTGTGCTGGCTCTGTAGGGAGCCCAGCAAACTGGTGCTCCTACTAACAGCATGGGCCCCCTGCCCCATCAGGAGGAAGCAGCGAAGGCTGATCTCCTGGGGTGCCTGTCTGCCATAGATGCTGCAGCAGAATTGTATCCCCCATTAGGAGAACCCAGAGAAACCGGTCTTTCAGATTCCAGGGTTGGGCTGAATTGCATCCCCCATTAGGGGGCCGCAGGCAGAACTGGGGCCCTGGGGTATCCCTCAGAGACACTCAGCTAGGCTGAGGTCCCTGGAGTGTGCTGCGGCAGCTGCAGTGCAGACATGCCGAGTGCTGCGGCCCGTGTCCATCAGAAAACCGTATGTGGATTGCGCCAGTGCACCATGATAGTGCCCTACCTGCGCTGTCTCAACCTAAAAAGCCCCGAAGGGGTGATTAGGGAGGGATGCTGCTGTCCACCGTCAGCGGGCTGCTGTGTAACCTCAACTTCAACCCAGGGTCTCCAACAGTGGGGAGCTGGGGAAGGGGGAAGGGGGACCCTCGTCTCAACCTCAACCAGGCACCTCCAACAGTGGTGGGCCGAGGAGGGAGCGGCATGTTGGGGGAAAAAGTCGACCTCAACCAGGCACCCCCAACAGTGGGGGTCGAGGAGGGACCATGCCGGGAGTCTCGTCAGAGGCCCACTTTTCTTCTTCTTGAAGAAAAAAAACAAAAAGGAAGTTTTTTAGGAGCACTAAAAAATCTGTGTGTGCCTCCTAGACACTAAGCAAAAACTGGAGAAGCACTTCCTGCTCCAGGGGTGTATACTGCAGAGGAGGAGCCACTTAACTCTTTTGCAGATTCTGTCTAGTGTCGCCTCCTAGTGGACAGCAGCATAACACCCATGGTCTGTGTCCCCCAATGAGGCGAAGGAGAAAACATTCTGAGTTTGGGTCAGCCTCCTACTTTGCTTCATTTTTATAAGCACATAGCTATAAATGGTTTAGAAAATGCTATATTTTTCCTATGTAGAACATGTGTGACCCTACCAAGGACATCTGTAAGGAGTTTGTATGTTCTTCCTGTGTTTGTGTGGGTGTCCTCCAGCTTCCTTCCACACTCCAAAGACATGCTGATAGGGAATTTAGATTGTGAGCCCCAGTGGGGGCAGTGTTACTAATGTATGTACGTATTTTTTGCTTTATAAGACGCACCGGATTATAAGACGTACCCCCAAATTTGGTGAAGGAAAACAGAAAAAGATAATTTTTAATGTTAAAAAATGTTAAAAGGTCTTCTTATAATGTCAGTGTCTGTCTTACAAATCATATAGGGTATATGTCCCTCATAGCCCCCTCATCCTAGTACATGGTCCTTCATCCTGGGATATAGCCCCCTATCCTAGATATGGCCCGCTTAATCTGGTTATGGCTGGCACTCGTCCCCCAGTGATGGCACATGTCCCCCAGGGCTGGCATACGTCCCCCCCAGGGCTGAAACACTCCCCTCAGGGCTGGCACACGTCCCCCCACCCAGGGCTGGCACACGTCCCCCCAGGACTGGCACATGTCCCCTCCCAGGGCTTGCACACTTCAACCCACCCCAGGGCTGACACACTTTCCCCCCCCCCCTCTCTAGGGCTGGCACACGTCCCCCCCCAGGGTTGGCACATGTCCCCCTGTGCTAAATATGGCCCCCATGCTGCTGTCCATAATAAAATAACAACCACTTTACTCACCTTCTCCAGCGGTGCCCTGTCTCCCTCCATGCCGTTGCACTCCTCCACTTCCTGGTTCTTCTCTGTAACGGCGGTAATGTGATCAGGCGCGCAGAGATGATGTCACTCGGCTGAGACGATCACATGACCGGCATTACGAGAGAGTAGCAGGAAGTGGAGGAGCGCAACGGCACGGAGGGAGACAGGACACCGCTGGAAAACGTGAGTAACGTGGTTATTTTATTATGGGCAGCAGCATGGGAAGCCATATCTAGCACAGGGGTTGGAGGGGGGGGGCGCATGTGCCATCACAGGGGTGGTGCAGGCAATTTAATATGCTCCGCTCCCCCAGTCCATCACTGCGGTGCGATTTCAGCACTGCGGTGATAGTCAGCGGGTGCAGTGCATATTAAATGAGCAGGAGCACGTGACCTCCCACTGGCTCCTGCAGCCCACAGCCACACTCCAGAGCTGCCCCCACCCTCAGTACAATCGGATTATAAGACACACCTCCCCACTCCTCCAAAGTTTGGGGGAGCAAAACTGCGTCTTATAGACCGAAAAATACGGTAAATAAAAACAGAGAAAGGAGCACTCCTATATAATATGAGTGGGTACAGAATGGCATTGGCTAGCAAATTCACCTGCCTGAAAAAGTTGTGCGGCAGGCACAACTCTGAATAAGCATGTATGTAATACTCCTCCGACTCTCGGACCCTGACCTCCTCACTCCTGTTATGGGGATGAGTTCACAGGTCCGGGCATAGGAGTTCCTTTTACTCCTTAGTTCACCTGCCGGCAGTCAGCACAGCAGTGTAGAAGGCAAGGGAAAACTAAGGTATCTGCCCTGCTGCAGCACTGACCCACTCACATAGGAAGTGTATATGATCCAAAGATTGACAACAACTGGGTTTTTGTGAGGCAGAACTCTTACGGATGCAAAGACATTTTGATGTAGAATTTACTCATGTGACATTTCTGTAGAGGGGTATATGCAGGTTTATACATATTTGTTTCTGATCCCTGCATGTAATCTTGTTGGTTTAGATGATAATGGAATGCAAAGCCTAGCATGATTTTAGGATGTTTTTTTTTAAATAGAACACTCGTTCAAGAGAAGTGTTTATTTAAACTAATGCAGGTTTTATTATGCATGAATTTTCATTCCTTATTATGTTTTAGACCAGGAGTCTCAAACACGCTACCCGAAGGGCTTCTCTGTGCGGCCCGCGGCACCGTGGACAATTAACCATGCAGGCAACGGTCCAGTGCATGCGGCCGCCATGGTCCCCACTGTATTATTACTTCCGGATGCTTCACTGACAAACTCTGCCGCTCGCTTTGCACGTTCAATGCAAGCCTCATTGGTTGACGGCTTGCACTGAACTTGCAAAGTGGCAGAGTTTGTCAGTGAAGTGCCCGGAAGTAATAATACAGTGGGGACCGTGGCGGCCGCATGCACTGGACCGTCACCTGCATGGTTAGGATTACAAAAGAGTGTCAGTGTGTGTGAGTTAGTGAGTGTGTGAATGTGAGTGTGTGTTAATGTGAGTATGTGTCTAAGAGTATGAGTGAGTGTCTGTGAGTGTGAGTGTATGAGTGACCGAGTTAATATGTGAGAGTGAATGTGTGTTAATGTTTGAGTGTGTGCGAGTTAATGTGTGCGAATTAATGTGTGAGTGGGTGTGATTGTGAGTGAGTGTGTGTGTGTGTGTGTGTGTGTGTGTGTGTGTGTAAAAACAAGGTAGACTAGGTCGGGGACATCAATACAAAAGGGGTCCAGCATGGGGACATTACTACAATATGGGAAGCAAGATGGAGACATTACTACACTATGGGGGCCAGGATGGGGACCACACTGCAAAAGGGGACCAGCATGGGGGACACCACTGCATAAGGGGACCAGCATGGGGACATCACTACACTATGGGGGCCAGGATGGGGGACATCATTACAAAAGGGGATCAGCATGGGGGACATCACTGCAAAAGGGGACCAGCATGGGGGACATTACTACACTATGGGGGCCAAGATGGGGGACATCACTAAAAAAGGGGACCAGCATGGGGGACATTACTACACTATGGGGGCCAGGATGGGGGACATCACTACAAAAGGGGACCAGCATGGGGGACATCACTGCAAAAGGGGACCAGCATGGGGGGCATTACTACACTATGGGGGCCAGGATGGGGACATCACTACAAAAGGGGATCAGCATGGAGGACATCACTGTAAAAGGGGACCAGCACGGGGGACATTACTACAAAAGCAGACCAGCATGGGGGACATAACTACGCTATGGGGTCCAGGATGGGGACATCACTGCAAAAGGGGATCAGCATGGGGGACATCACTGTAAAAGGGGACCAGCATGGGGGACATAACTACGCTATGGGGTCCAGGATGGGGACATCACTGCAAAAGGGGACCAGCATGGGTGACATTACTACAGAAGGGGATCAGGATGGGGATATTAGTACAAGAGGGGACCAGGATGGGGACCAGTATGGGGACATTACTACATTGAGCAAAAAAATTCTGGTATTACTAAAAATATCATTTAGTCCTACAAGCAATGCAGCCCCCCAATATCAATTTTTTTCTATGTGCGGCCCACCAACCCAGAAGAGTTTGAGACCCCTGTTTTAGACCTTTTATATACATATAATATTCTGTTTTGATAATAATTTGATTCATTCTATGTATATACATAAAGAATTTTTATTACCCACAGAGCAACTACTGTTACCAATTAATTATGTGAATGTAATAGGACCGTGTGTATTTAATGCACCTGATGAAGGGAACAGGCCGTGCCTGAAACACGCATTGTGCTCCTTTTACTAATAAAGGAATTTCTTTGCGTCCTGTGAGAGTTCAGCCTTGCAGCACCTAATAAAAACCTGGTTTTAATTTTCAATTTTTGGCTGATGTATTTAAAGCTCTGTGAAATTAGTAGCACTATATAAGTGAATAAATTTTATTATTATATTATTATTCTTGCTGAAGGAACAAAACAATAGTAACATCACAAAACGGGCAGATCATTTAAAAAAAGTGTTATTGAGACCTGACTCTTAACCCCTTCCCGACATAGGACGTTGTACATCGTACTGTGTTTCAGCCCGTTCTCGACACAGGACGTTGTACAACGTCCTGGCGTGTTTAGGCTGGTGCAGCTCCGGTGATTGTTTTAGAAAAAAAACACCGGAGCTGCAGCTAGCCAGGGACCTGTACTACGCCTTCCTGACACCCCCCCTGCCCAGGACCCCTCTGATCGGCAGTGTAAAAGTGAAACTGCCGATCGGAGCGATTCAGACAGATTCACCCCTCCAGATGTGATTGGAGCTCTCCAATCCGATCTGGAGGGGCCGATCGGCGGGTGCCCTCCCCCACTCAGCCCCCCCATGCTCCCACACATCAGGGCCCCCCTTCTCTCCCATGCGCCCCCCCCCCTCCGATCATATTTATCTGCCGGCAGGCTGCACTGGCACCCGCCGGTCATCACCATGCTCCAGCCTCCCATGTACTGTCCCCCCTTCGTCCAGCCTTCCCCCCCGTGTCCTGTCCCCCCTCCGTCCAGCTTTCCCCCCCTTCGTGTCCGGCCTGCACCCTCCCCCCCGCATCCCCGCCATTCACCCGCCCTCCTCCTGTACTTTTGCAGCCGGCGGGCTGTCTGCAGGCTCCGGTCTACCTGCAGAGCCCCCTCACCCCTGCTCATCCTCACCCCCCCCAGCCCCGCTCACCTATTCCGGCGGGCTCCCTCCCTCCTCCGCAGCTCCGATGTGGCCCCTCCTCTTCTCAGGGGCTCCTCCTCCTCATCGGTGGGTAAGTATGAATGGATGGATTGATGGATGAATGGGTGAATGGATTGATGTGTGTGTGGATGTGCGTGCGTGGATGTCACCGTGCATGGATGTCACCGTGCATGGATGTGTGTGTGGATGTGCGTGCGTGGATGTGGTTGTGTGTGCGTGGATGTGTGCGTGCGTGGATGTCAGCATGCGTGCGTGAATGTCAGCGTGCGTGCGTGGATGTGTGCGTGGATGAATGTGTGTATGTGCATGCGCGTGGATGTGCGTGCGCGTGGATGTGTGCGTGGATGAATGCGTGAATGTGGATGTGCGTGTGTGGATGTGCGTGGCGTGGATGTGTGCATGGATGTGTGTGTGGATGTGCGTGGATGTCAGCATGAGTGCGTGGATGTCAGAATGCGTGGATGTGTGCGTGGATGTGCACGTGCGTGGATGTGCACGTGAGTGGATGTGTGTGGATGTGCGTGCGTGGATGTCAGCGTGCGTGGATGTGTGCGTGCATGGATGTCAGCGTGCGTGGATGTCGGCATGCGTGGATGTGGATATGCATGCGTGGATGTCAGCGTGCGTGGATGTGTGCGTGCGTGGATGTGTGCGTGCGTGGATGTGTGCGTGCGTGGATGTGTGCGTGCATGGATGTGGATGTGCGTGCGTGTATGTGTGCGTGCATGTGTGCGTGCGTGTATGTGTGCGTGCGTGTATGTGTGCGTGCGTGTATGTGTGCGTGTATGTGTGCGTGTATGTGTGCGTGCGTGTATGTGTGCGTGCGTGGATGTGTGCGTGCATGGATGTGGATGTGCGTGCGTGGATGTGTGTGCGTGGTTGTGTGCGTGCGTGGATGATGGGTGCGTAGGTGGATGGATGGGTGCAACAAGGGATCAAGTGTCGTCTTGTTGTAGTCTCTGGGATCATAGTCATGGTGCACTGTATGACAGATCATTGTCATACAGTGCACCATAACACTGACCCCAGAGGCTGTAGGAAGAGGACACTTGATCCCTTGATGTAGTCTCTGGATTGAGCAGAGGCGATCGAGCGTCGTGGGACCTTCGTTGTGGACGTCGTAGGCGATCGAGCGTCGTGGGACCTTCGTTGTGGACTACGTCGGATCTTTATAATAAAGATAGAGTCCGAATTTTGTTTGTTATTTTTTTCAAATAAAAAGATTTTTTTCTGTGTGTATTTTCTGACTATTTACCAGAGATTCCTAATGGCGGCCCTATATTATGAATCTCGGGCTTAGTGCCAGCTGCCAATAAAAAGCTGGCATTAACCCCTTTATTACCGAGTTTGCCACTGGCACCAGGGCAACTGGAAGAGTCTGGGTACAGCGCCAGAAAATGGTGCTTCAATGAATGCGCCATTTTCTGGGGCGGTTGCGGGCTGCAATTCGCAGCATGGGGGGCCCAGAATGCTTGGGCCTCTCCATGCTGCGGATTCCAGCCCCCAGCTGCCTAGTTGTACCTGGCTGGACCAAAAATATGGCGGAGCCCCACGCCATTTTTTTTTCTAGAATTAGTCCTAGAAAAAAAAATAAAAATGGGCTTCGCTGTGTTTTTGGTTGCCAGCCAGGTACAATGAGGCAACTGGGGGTTGCTGGCATTCCGTAGCTGCCAAGTTGTACCTGGCTGGACCAAAAATATGGCGGAGCCCCACGACATTTTTTTTCTAGAATTAGTCCAAGAAAAAAAATTAAAATGGACTTCGCTGTATTTAGATGCATAGTGAACACTTTGAATCCCCAGGTGCTTTACAAATTGATCCGTAAAAATGAAAAAAGAAAATTTGTGTGAAAAAAAAAAGTACTTTTTCCTTATTACAGATCAATTTGTGAAGCACCTGGGGGTTCAAAGTGCTCACTATGCATCTAGATACATTCCTTGGGGGTCTAGTTTCCAAAATGGGGTCACTTGTGGGGGAGCTCCAATGTTTAGGCACACAGGGGCTCTCCATACACGACATGGTGTCCGCTAACAATTCCAATAGTTAGCGGACACCATGTCGCGTATGGAGAGCCCCTGTGTGCCTAAACATTAGAGCTCCCCCACAAGTGACCACATTTTGGAAACTAAACCCCCCAAGGAACATATCTAGATGCATAGTGAGCACTTTGAACCCCCAGGTGCTTCACAAATTGATCCATAAAAATGAAAAAAAGAAAATTTGTGTGAAAAAAAAAAGTACTTTTTCCTTATTACAGATCAATTTGTGAAGCACCTGGGGGTTCAAAGTGCTCACTATGCATCTAGATACATTCCTTGGGGGGTCTAGTTTCCAAAATGGGGTCATTTGTGAGGGAGCTCCAATGTTTAGGCACACAGGGGCTCTCCATATGCGACATGGTGTCCGCTAATAATTCCAATTGTTAGCGGACACCATGTCGCGTGTGGATAGCTCCTATGTGCCTAAACATTGGAGCTCCCTCACAAGTGACCCCATTTTGGAAACTAGAGCCCCCAGGGAACTTATCTAGATGGGTGGTGAGCATTTTTAACCCCCAGGTGCTTCACAAATTCATCTGTAAAAATGAAAAAGTTCTTTTTTTTCCATAAAAAGTTTCTTTTTTCATTTTTACAGATTAATTTGTGAAGCACTGGGGCGTTCAAAATGCTCACCACCGATCTAGATAAGTTCCCTGGGGGGTCTAGCTTCCAAAATGGAGTCACTTGTGAGGGAGCTCCAATGTTTAGGCACACAGGGGCTCTCGAAACTCAACATGGTGTCCGCTACCAATTTGACGGAAAAATCAGCTCCAATTGTTAGCGGACACCATGTCGCGTTTGGAGAGCCACTGTGTGCCTAAACATTGGCGCTCCCCCACAAGTGACCCCATTTTGGAAACTAGACCCCCCAGGGAACTTATCTAGATCGGAGGTGAGCATTTTTAACCCCCATGTGCTTCACAAATCCATCCGTAAAAATGAAAAAGTACTTTTTTTTTCCACAAAAATTTTATTTTAGCCTAAATTTTTCCATTTCCACATGGGGAACAGGATAAAATGGATCCTAAAAATTGTTGGGCAATTTCTCCTGAGTACACTGATACCTCATATGTGGTCATAAACCACTGTTTGGGCACACGGTAGGGCTCAGAAGGGAAGGAGTGCAATTTGACTTTTTGAATGGAAAATTAGCTCCAAAAGTCAAATTGCGCTCCTTCCCTTCTGAGCCCTGCCGTGCGCCCAAACAGTGGTTTATGACCACATATGAGATATCGATGTACTCAGGAGAAATTGCCCAACAATTTTTAGGATCCATTTTATCCTGTTGCCCATGTGAAAATGAAAGAATTGAGGCTAAAAGAACATTTTTGTTGGAAAAATTAAAATGACCATTTTTTCCTTCCACTTTGCTTTAGTTCCCGTGAAGCTCCTGAAGGGTTAATATCCTTCTTGAATGCAGTTTTGAGTAGCTTGAGGGGTGCAGTTTTTGGAATGGTGTCACTTTTGGGTGTTTTCTGTCATGTACACCCCTCAAAGGGACTTCAAATGTGATGTGGTCACTAAAAAAAATGGTTTTGTAAATTTTGCTGGAAAAATTAAAATTGCTGATGAAGTTTGAACCCTTAGGCTACCTTTACACGCGGCTACATTTCTAGGGTGGCTACAGGTAACTTACAGGTTGCAGTGAAATCATGGAGACAAGGTTCTATCTTGTTGCTGTGTACAAATGGAATAATCTCTCCATGATTTCACTGCAACCAGTAAGTTACCTGTAGCCACCCTAGAAATGTAGCCGCGTGTAAAGGTACCCGTATAGCTTCCTAACAAAATTTTTTTTTTTTTCAAAATTGTTCTGATGTAAAGTAGACATGTGGGAAATGTAATTTATTAACTATTTTGTGTCACTTAACTTTCTGGTTTAGCAGAATAAAAATTCATAATGTGAATATTGCAAAATGTTCACATTTTTTGCCAAATTTTTTATTTTTTCACAAATAATCGCAAAAATTATCGACCTAAATTTAATACTAACATGAAGCCCAATATGTCACAAAAAACAATCTCAGAATCGCTAGGATCCGTTGAAGCGTTCCAGAGATATTACCTCATAAAGGGACTCTGGTCAGAATTGACAAAAATGGCCTGGTCATTAGGGTCAAAATAGGCCCGGGGGTGAAGGGGTTAAGTGGATTTTTCAAACCTGCTGGCTGCATACATTCCCGACTTGTGGTCTTTGGGTCAACATCTTTTACAGGTATAATACATTTGAAATGGATGACACAGGAGTTCTAGGTCAGTGGAATGGACAGACATACATTGAAGCACTGAAGAGTGCAGTGATATTTTCATCTTTTGATTATAATAGACATAAAATACACATATAATCAGAAATGAGTGTAACATGCCCATTACAATACGGTAACACCACTAAGGTCCACACAAGTGTACAATGCAAAATGGTAGGATTTATTTTTTGCAAGAGGAGAGATTATTACAGTACATCATACTGTTGTGGTGAAAGAGTAAGACAAATAAAAGAGAATAAGGCTACGTTCACACATTGTCATTTTTGAGCGCTTTTTTGCGCACACTTTTCAAAAATATGCAATGTGCCTCTGCCGGCAAAGTGAATGTGAAATTCACTTTGCAGTACAGACACTGCGTAATGTCAATTCATTGGGGACACCGGCAGGCAGCGGACGTCATCAGGGACACCGGCAGGCAACGGACGTCATCAGGGACACCGGCAGGCAACGGACGTCATCAGGGACACCGGCAGGCAAGACGTCATCAGGGACACCGGCAGGCAGGACATCATCAGGGACACAGATAGGCAGGACGTCTTCAGGGACACCGGCAGGCAGGACGTCATCAGGGACACAGATAGGCAGGACGTCTTCAGGGACACCGGCAGGCAGGACGTCTTCAGGGACACAGACAGGCAGGACGTCTTCAGGGACACAGACAGGCAGGACGTCTGGACTCCATGCAACAGACACGGCTCCAGACGGGGAACATCAGGACACAAGCAGGAATCCACATACAAAGCAAGGACGTTGGTACCAACACAGATAAGACAGGTCCAGGGACACAGACATCAGCTCTCCCAGAACTGATTGCAGGCAGAACAGGAGCTGTAGACAAGGCAGACCAGGAGCAGCATGTTGGAACAAACACACAGGGCTAGGTTAAGCAACCTAATGAGAGGCTCTGGCGACGCCCAACAGGAAAGAGGAACTTTAAATAGGAGCTGACCCTCAGCCATAGGCTGGGGACAGCAATTCAAGCGCACACCCTCCATCTTACAAAACTGGGGAAGGTGTGGCGGCGCGCACCCTAGGCACAGACAGAACCCATACAGCATAGCCAGCACAGGAACCGATGCCCAGAGCACCTGGCAGCGGCTGCAAGCCTAGACACACGTGGAATGTCATGCACCAGCTGCAGAGGACCTCACAACCCGCGGATAGCTTCCACAGTGGGAGCCAGGGTCCACACATGGATGGTCAGCAGCGGAGCACTAACACTACAACACATGTGCAGCTACGCAGCGGAGCTGGGAACTGAACAGAATCCTATCCAGGTAACATACTACAGTCTCCCAGCTGGTCAGGGGGGAAGGAGCATTGGGTGAAAGTTCAGTAACGCCGAGGGAACCAAGACACCAGACCACCGGCGTTACAGCGGTGTGTGAATGCACTGCGTTTTTTTACGCTTTTTTGCGCAGGTGCAAAACGCTGCATAAACCGCCCGCGCAAAAAAAAAACCGCTGTGTGTGAACATAGCCTAAATATGAGGTCACTGAAGGGAGAAGAAAGACCTGTACCAGGGAGAGAAAAAGTTACATACAATAGGAGCCTGTTTGTTTTAGTTGTAGAGAAAAGATGCTTACATAAGTCTCAGGAGTGAGGTCTATATAGTTGGGGACCAGACCTATAGGTACTTAGCCTCACCACTTTGAATAAGGTGCAGGTAGTTTCTACAAACTTAACCAGGCTTACCCATTAAAGTGAAGGCCCTTCTGTCTCCCTTCAGCGACCTCATCTTTATCCTACTTTATTTGCCTTACTCAACTGTAATAATCTCTCTTGCAAAAAATAAATCCTATAATTTTGCAATATACACTTGTGTGGACCTTAGTGGTGTTACCTTATTGCAATGGGCATGTATACACTCATTTCTTTTAAGATTATAAGTTGTTCTGGAGTAGTTGCCCACGTATAGCATGATGTCCAAGTGCAGTTGTGGCACCCCTGCAGGGATTGCCACAGGACCCACCGGTGCAGGGAAGGATGTACACCTTTGCACACACAGCACACAACACCTTGCATGAAGGGGGAGCTCTGCTTGTTGCCTTAGGCAAGATCCCCGATAATCTAGGTCTGAGGGAGGAGTCAGTTCAGTCAAGGAGTGATAACTGAGGAGTCAAGAAGAAGGAAGAGCTGGTTGCTGGGACCAAGCCAGGCCCAGAAACAGACAAGACTGACACCGGAGCTTTGTAGTAGCCTAGAAAGGGACGGAGGCAAGCGGAAAGTTAGAAAATTCTAGAAAGAGGGGAACAGAAATAATTGCCCTTCAGCCCACCTGGAGTCAGAAGCTGCTGTTGATCCAGTCATAGCAGAGAAAGCCCAGACAAACAGGAGGATTTAATCCCCCTGGAGCTCAGGAAACCAAGACCCCAAACCTGACCAAACATAGGACCAGGGACAAAAGGAAAGGAGTAGTGATCCCCACAGAAAGGTCCTCATCGTCAGTTGTGGAGAGAGAGAGAGAGAGAGAGAGAGAGAGAGACACAGAGAGAGAGAGAAAGAGAGAGAGGCAGGTTCAGCTTGGGGCAGAACATTCCCAAATCACCATACACGCAAATAGAGGAGGCTTCATAACTTTCAAAGGTGGATGTCCCAATCTGCACCGATAACCTGGTTACCCTCCTGGACCGTACCTGTCTCACAGTGACTCACAGTCCTTTACTTTTTCTCATGAAATGCACATAGTAAACAATGTAAACTACCCAACTTGTTGCAGTGTTTTTGGAGATGAAAAAGATTTTATTAGAAATATTATCAAATAGGCCAATTACACAAGTTAACGTACGTTGATTAGTGTGGCTAGAGAGAAACATGCCAGAAATGTGTGTGCAAATATACCATTACAAGCAGATAAAACAGACCATGCTGCACTTGCCTCATTGGTTTCAGCTCCATCATCTCATCCTTTCTTTTCTCTCTTCTCTTCAGTTCGGTTTCTGTATTCTTCAGCTTATCTGGAACCAGCCTGAGCTTTGACTGCATGTCATTAATAACATCCTGCAGCTCGGCTTCTGATGGAAAGATTCTTTGGCAAACTGGACAGCAAGGTTGGTTCTCCTCTGTCAGCTGAGTGATGAACTGTGTGTACACTGCAGTAGCCCCAGCCAACATCGCTGTAAAAGAGGATAAATAGTACAGCTTTTGGTGACAGCAGGTGTGAGGTAGCTTGACATAGGAAAAATAGCTATTAAACTAAGAAACAGATTAAGACACACTGAAGCTGTAGGCCAGGTCCACAACCTTTGGTTCGGGAACCACATGTGGCTCGCGGGCTGTGACATGTAGCTCGTGGCTGTCTTCCAGCTCATTGCATTAGCATCTAGTCTAGCAAACAGCTGGTCTCCAGATGATGACTATTGTGAGTAGCCCCACAGAGAAGAGGTGATCTGAATGGAGCTAAGGTAGCAGGTAGTTTTGGAGCAGGGTCACATTGGTGCGGGTCAGTGGCGGCACAGTTGGGACCACGCTGAGTAGATTTGGTGTCCTGGCAAGTTATGACCGAGCGTCATTAACCTCCTAGCAAATGATGTGACGGGTGAAAGCAAAATGGCTGTGGAGGCAGCGCATGTGCAGGTGGAGATCTCGAAGATCGCACCTCTCACCCCAATAAGCTACACTGCCTAAAAGACAGACCAGATTATAGGATGGACCCTCTTTTTTTAATACATTTTTTTCCCTAATTTCTTCCTCTAAATGTGGAGTGCATCTTATATTAGTTTTATAATCCGGTGCGCTTTATGTTCCACAAAATATGGTATATGAAATGTACAGTCATTTTTTTTCTCTTTCACAATACTGATTTTTGATTTGTCTTATGAACTAGTAGGTCCTATGGTCCCAAAATTATGGCCCAATGACAAATACAGCTGCTTCTATACCTTGTAACCACCATTTAAATTGTTATCTAATAATAATGTAGAGGACAAGATTCTAATAAATTTTCAAATATACTTTGGTAATGAAATCTGGCAGAAAACCTTTCAAAAACCTTCTAAAAGATGTCCCCCTTCCCCCAGGCTGTTTCTGGACCAGACATATGCTGGTTGTCATGGAAATTCATATTCAACTCCACACACTTAATACGGCCATATAAGGGTGGAGGCAGGGACTACATAAAGGTAACCCTCCTAGCTACAGCTGATATGGTGTCAGGTTACATCAGGCTACAGCACAGTGCTGAGTTTCTCATGTTGTCAGCAGTGCACACTACTCCTGTGATCTTATCTCCTGCATTCACATTGGCTCCACTCCGTACATCAGCTGATGGCCCCTACACAGCACCTCAGCTGACTGCACTGAGCAGAGCAAAGCCAACGTGAATGCAGGAGATAAGATCACAGCAGCTGTGTGCTAACAGCATGACAAACTCAACACTCTCCTGTAGCCTGATGTAACCTGACACCATATCAGCTGTAGTTAGAGAAAGGTGAACACTGTAAGCTCCGCCCCCCACCCTTATAAGGCCATATGCAGTGTGTGGAACTGAATACAGATTTCCCTGACAACCAGCATATGTCAGGTTCAGAAACAGCCTAGAGAGGACATCTTCTAGAAGATATTTGAAAGGTTTTCTTCCAGATTTCATTAATAAAGTATATTTGAAAGTTTATTATAATCACTTGCTCTACATCATTGTTAGATAACAATTTAAATGACGGTTACACTTTAAGGAAGTTTCCCACTAGTGTTGGGATCCCCTTTCTTTTTTCCTAACTAAAACTTTCCCAATATACTGGGTGGGCCATTTATAGGGATACATCTAAATAAAATGAGAACGGTTGGTGATATCAACTTCCTGTTTGTGGCACATTAGTTCTCCCCTCCCATGTACTAATGTGCCACAAACAGGAAGTTGATATCACCAACCGTTCCCATTTTATTTAGGTGTATCCATATAAATGTCCCACCCTATAACTGTCCCACCCTGAACTTCTAGCTACTCTGCTCCTGTAAGTTGATCTCTCTGAGGCTTGTAAATGCCTATATTCTTGTTCTAGCTTTGATCTATCCATTCTGTAGACCGGAATCCGACCAACAAAGCAGGGCACGTCACTGGTGGGGGCAGAGAGGAGAGTGAACTATAATTTTGTGCCGAGACTGCTGTCACTCACAAAGAGGCAGCTTAATCCGCACCAGTGATGTGCCCAGACTGCTGTCACTCAGAGAGGCAGCCCTGCATCAGCCAATGGCATGCCCTACTTTGTTGGTCGGATTCCCATCTCTATAGATCAAAACTAAAACAATAATAAAAGGTATTTACGGTAAGGTAGGGATATCGCTAGGTCTCAGGCAGGAACAGAGACCTTTGCCTATACTCAGAGTCCAGTTTCTTACTTTTCTTCCCCTATATTTAGTAATTGTTGCAATAATGCATGTGTATATATTTATAGTTTTTTTTATTTCAGCTGGTTTACTTCATTTGGATCCCTGGTGATATTTCTTGGAAGACCCAGATAACTTAGAGTAAGAAAAGCACCTTACCCCGCTGTTTAGAAGTTTTATCTATATCATCCTGCAGACGAGTCAGGTCGCTGTCAAAGTCTTGACTACCGCACACATTAAAGACCTTTTCTTCATATGATGTACACTGTTCCTCTTTTTTTCGTAGTTCATTGCTCGAATGGTTTTTATTCTGTTCAGCTGAAACCAGCTCCCTCCTAAAAAAAGAATAGAAAAAACATAACCCAGGTGTTCAAGTAGCAATAGTGGAAGAATTTTTTATTTTGTGTACAATGTGGAAATTACCGTACACTATGAGTCACAGTTTCAGTGACAACAAACATCGAAGTACTAAGGAGTAAATTCATGTGTCACTCACAAACAGGATTTATATCAGTACTTTGTTCTTTTGCAGAGTGTTATGATAAAACTGATTCAGCTTTGAGAAAGTCTAGTCTAATGCATTACACACCTTGTCTTTAGCATATTTATAGATATTAACTTCCCCATGCATCAAAATGAAAATTCCTCAGCGACACATTAAGCTTCAAAAAGTAAAAAAAAAGCTTACCAAAAGTACTTTGGATATCTACTTACCCAAAATGATATTTGCAAACTTTCAGAGGAAAAAAAGCTCCTTCGTTGGGCTTTGTGTGTGAACCTCTTTAATGAAGTTGTCGGTCTTCTCTGAAAGCTTGCAAATATTTTTCTTGCTAGCCAATAAAAGTGTCACTCTTGGGTTATAATCACACACTATTTTTCATCTGTTTTTTTTTTTTTGCATCCATTTTTTGCAGTGAATGGATGACTCAAAAGGAATCCCAGCAAAGTCAATAGGTTTTCACTTTTTGCCATATACACAGGGAATTTGTGGCGTGATCCGTTTTTTCCCCTGAAAAAGTGATCCGTCCAAGGAAAGGACATGTTAGTTTCTGTGGCGTTTTTCTCATTCGCTTTTCCCATAGCGACCGTTCTAAATGGAAAAAACACTGCAGAACCCAAAACACAGGAAAAAACGGATCAGAAACGGATGATCCATTCTCTGGTGCGTTTTTTTGAAAAGCTGATCCAGTTTTTCAACAGAATCAGAGGGAAAAATGCACCAGCAAAAACAGTGTGTGTGTGAATGTAGCCTGAGAATACTTTTATCTCTCTTGGACATAAAAGTATTTGCATACCTAAGGAGTAAAACGAATTGTGACTAATACAGCGGTGTGAAAAAGTGTTTGCTCAATGCTGATTTCTTAATCTTTTGCATGTTTGGTTACCTTGACAGCCTGGGTTCAATGCTGTCAAGAATCACTTCCTGTGGATGCCTGGCAAGCACCAGCATCCACGGAAAGTGATCATTTCTATTGTTCAGAGATGTGCAGCAGCTCATCTGTACGCAGAAGAAATCACACACTGCAGTGCTGAGACCCCCTAGGGGGCAGTGAGAAAGAAATAATAAAAAGGTTTTTTTAAATATGAAAATAAAACATGAGTTCAAATCACCCCCCTTTTGCCCCATTTAAAATAAAACTATTAATAAAACAAGACAAAACATATAATTGGTATCGCTGCATTCAGAAATGTCTGAAGTGTCAAATAGTGAAATCAATTAATTAGATCTGTAAACTGCATAACTGAAAAAAAAGTCTAAATGTCAAAACTACTGTTTTTGGTCGCCACAAGACTACAATAAAATGCAATAACGGGCGAACAAAACATAGCATCTACCCAAACATCAGCACAAGCCACAAAAAATACAGCCCCAGATCTCGAAAAATGAGAACGTTACAGGTCACGGAAAATGGCGCAAAAGTACAATTCTTTTTTTTAAAAAAACGTCTGAATTTTTTTTCACCACTTAGATAACAGTAAAAGTATATATGTTTGGTATCTACAAACTCTTACTGACAAGATGCATCATACCGACACACCAGTTTTACCATATAGTGAATAAAAAACCCAAAAAACAATGTGTAATTGCACTTTTTTTTGTACAATTTCACAGGACTTGGAATTTTTTTCCCATTTTCCTGTTCACTATATGGTAAAATAAAGGATTTCATTCAAAAGTACAACTCGGCCTGTAAAAAACACACGCCCTCATATGGCTGTATTAATGGAAAAATCTAAAGTAATGGCTCTTGGAAGAAGGGGAGGGAAAAACGGATAATCGCCCGGGGATGAAGGGGTTAAAAGCTAGGCATCCAAATCAATTCAGGAACAAATGAGAAACAAACTAATTGAAATCTAACAGTCTGGAAAACATTATAAAGACATTTGTGAGGCATTGGTACTCCAGTGATCCACAATTAAAGCCATAATCCACAAATGGCAAAAACACAGAACAGTGAAGAATCTGATTGAGAGAGGCTGAGGCATGATGTTAAAATAGCGTATGTCTATAGCCTCATTGGGGGATACAGGACCATGCGTGTTATGCTGCTGATCCATAGGAGGCTGACACTAAGTAAATGTGAAACAGTTAGCTCCTCCTCTGCAGTATACACCACCTGGCTGGGCCAGATCACACCAGTTTTAGCTTAGTGTCTGTAGGAGGTACATCTATCCTTCTTGCTTCTGGAATTTTTCCTGAGAAGGGTGAAGGCACCCTTCGGGGTACCACTTTCCCACAGCCTACAACAGGCCGGGACGCGGAGTGTCGCCTCCACGTACCCCTCCTGCGACGATGGATCACCGGGACTACACTTCTTTCCACTCATGGGCAACGGTTCCTTCGGGTTCCGATTTCCCGCAACCAACAATAGACAGGAACATGGAGTGTCGCCTCCCCGTATCTCCTTCCGCACCAAGCGTATATCCCTGCACTGCAGCGATTTGTCTGAGCCCGACTACCCCCAGTCTTCCCCCACAGGGACCTGGGTTGAAATCTGCACAGTCTGCATCTGCCTGCACCGCTGCACTCCAATGCCATTGCCATCAGTAGTAGGGCCCTTTGGCTCAGACAGTGGCGAGCTGACTTAGCTTCAAAGAAATCACTCACCAGTCTCCCGTATCTTCCCAATCGCCTATTTGGCGAGCGCCTTGACAAGCTCATCTCGGACACCACGGGTCCCTTCCATAACATAGGCCAAAACGCCCCTTTTTCAGACGACCTCAGTCTACATTGCTTTCTTTTCGCAACTCCTTCGGATGGGCGGTCTCCCGACCGTCCTGCTCCTCTACCAGGCCACCCCGTAGGGACAGACTTGCCCAGCCATCATTCAAACCAAATTCTTCCTGGCAGCCCAGACAGAGACAATCTAAACCTAGAGAGTCCTGATCCCATCGGTTTTCCTCTTCCTGACTCTCATTGCTCGTCGGAAGACACCCCCACTCCTGGCGGCCGCTTATGGCTGTTCAGTCAAGTTTGGCTATCCGCCACAGACGACAGATGGGTTCAAGATCTCGTGTCTTCCGGGTACCACATAGAGTTTATTTCACGCTCACCATACTGCTTCTTCCCCTGCAACCCCCCGAATCACCGTTGCGCCTTCTTCAAAGCGATACACTTGCTCCAACAGGTGGGCATAATCGCTCCCGTACCGGAACCCGAGCACTTCAGAGGTTGCTACTCCAACCTCTACGTGGTTCCCAAAAAAGATGGGACCATATGTCCCATTTTGGACCTCAAACACTTGAACAAATATGTTCGCGTCCGATGGTTCAGAATGGAGTCTCTGTGCTCCATCATCGCATCTATGGAGGATGGGGAATTCCTCACCTCCATAGACATAAGAGACGCATATCTGCATGTCCCCATTGCTCAGGCTCACCAACAATTCCTCCGCAGGATGGATGCGGGGGGAGGGCAGGATGGATGCGGAGGGATGGGGGGGCAGGATGGATGTGGGGGGATGGGGGGGCAGGATGGATGCGGGGGAGCAGGATGGAGGCGGGGGGGGAAGCAGGATGGAGGCGGGTGGGAAGCAGGATGGAGGCAGGGGCGGGGGCAGGATGGAGGCGGGGGGCAAGGATGGAGCGAGCGGGCGTCACTGTCGCCAGGTTACAGCTACCATATAATCTTCTAATTTTGAAGGCGTGCGGCTTTTTGCATACGCTGCGCTCATTGGTTGCCGTGGCTGGTGGCAGCCAATGAGTGCTGGCGCGCGATTTTGGCATCAGACAGACACGATTAGGAGATTATACAGTAGATTATTACCTCTAAAATGTTGTTTTATCACCAGATTCCCAATTTTCAAAACAGGAGTACGTAAAAAAAAGCCCACTATGTTACACAATTTCTCCTGAACATGGCAATGCCCCACATGTGACTGTACAGTCCTGTTTGGCTGCTCCACAAGGCTCGAGAAGGAGCACCATTTGATTTTTGGAGCACAGATTTTCCTAGTAGAATAATTTGCAGACTCCATTTGCAGAGCGCCTAAGTGCCAGAACAGAAGAAATCCGCTCAAGTGACATTATTTTGGAAAATATACCCCTCTAGGAGTTACTCTATGGGTAGTGAAGCTTTAGTCTCTGGAAAACATTCATGTTGTCAAATGCAGTGAATATTGTAAAATTAAAAATTACAAATAAGTCCTTGTAGTGCCCACTACATTGCGCCCAGCTTGTGCTTCTGGAAAACCACACCCCGTAAATTAAGCGGGTTTCCTCACTACAGCTATGACAAACATATGAACGTTACTTGTGGTCTAGGCATTGGGTTTAGAAGGGACGGATAATTGTGAGCTGTGCCATACTGCGATCTTTGAGACACAGAATAATCAAATCAGCAGCAGTTGAAGAATTGGCCTTATTTTTTACATCGTTCACAATGTGGTATAAGTGACTAGGCTGCTTTTTTTGTCAGGTCAGTACAATCACAGTAATACTAGATTTATATACAGTAGGTTTGATTTTTTTAAGTTTGGCTATTATTTATTTTTACACACAAACTAAAGGTCTTTTCTGTCATTGAATTTTGAAGCTATAGCTTTTTCTTATTTTTTTGCCAACAGTGTCATGTGAGGGCCTGTTTTTTGTGGGATGAGATGATTGTAATACATACATTTTTTTGTCTAAAGAATATTTATTTCTTCCCGGTTTTAATAGTGCCATTTGAAAATGTATTGAAAATGATTTAGATAGGTTGTTTGACAGCCAAAGGAATGACTGTAATCGCAGGAAATGCTGTACATGATGACATACCGTGTAAGGCTATGTGCACACCTAACATTTTTCTTTATGTGATTTTCTTTGCAGATTTTGTCAAATCTGCAAGGGAAAACGAATGCCAGCAAAGTCAACGAGAATCCTGAGGTGTTTGTGCTGGCTGCAGGGCTCAATCACCTGTTCCTTTGTTGGAGGAGGTGAGAGCTGTCTATGTGCTGCGTGGGTCCCTCTGTCCTGCAGGGGGATGCATCGTGCACGGTATGTGCTGCTGGCCTGTGCATCCCTCTGTTGTGCAGGGGGATGCAGTTATGACCCGTGGCTGTCGCTGGCTCTGGGCTGGGAGAGCGGGGTCCTTTATGAGGATCCGTCATCCCTGCGTGATGTTCTGCCCTCGGGTCCCCATGCTTTTAGGAGAGCTTAGTAAAAATAGTGCCAATAAAAAATAAAAAATTACACATAAAAAATGGTAGATGTGGTCTGAACTACAGACCGCATGTGCCTCCTGCGACACAAAGCTAAAATTGAAGATCTACGCCTACGTGCGGGTGCAGGAAGGAGGGCTCAGTTTTAATCTTTACTTAGTGTCGCCTCCTAGTGGCAGAAAAGCATACACCCATGGTCCTGTGTCCCCCAATGATAAAGAAGCAACATGTCAATTCTTTCTGTGTTGAGCTGGGGTACTGTGACCTCACTCGTATCACCAGCTCTCGGTGCCGTCATGGTGTGCCAGACCTCGTACTGAGCGATCACTTTAATGTTACCGCTCGGTGCAAGGTTTTCGTGTAGCAGAGACGAGGAGTTTCAAAGGACCTACTGTTGTCTGTTTAGGGTTCTCAAATGGGTAAAAGATGGTGTATCTGTTTTTTTTTTTTTTTTTTTGAACCATCATTTTTATTGAGAGTAAAACTTTACAAGAGAAAAAAATCAGAGAACAAAATGTGGTCAATATCATTGGAAACAACAATGATTAAATATAAGAATGTCCACATTACAATTAGCTCTCACATTGTAACATATATTTGAAACAAAGAAAATAAGATCTCTTTCATCCCACCCCCCTATTTTTTAACCGTCAATTATCATTATTTGGTTATCTATGCCTAGCTGAAAGATATATTGGCTATAAAAATCCCTTGTAAGATTTATATATTACCTCTCAGTCTGCCTAGAGTACCATTCAAATCTTCTATAGCATACCACTCTGTGTGTTTGTATGGTGTCATGAATCTTTCTATCTCAACATCTGATAATGTTTTCAAAATACATGGTTTCCATTTATGGAAAAAATTTTGGGTCAATTTAGTAGGATTTCTAAGAGTCTCCATGGACTCAAGTTCCAAGGATCTCCTGAGTATATTTCGTACTATTTCAATTGAGGGGGCAGTTTCTTGGAGCCAGTATAACAAAAGTTGTCTCTTGGCCACAAGAAATATTCTGTGGAATAGGACAAGTACCTGCCCACCCATTGTTGTAGCATCTGTATAGTGGAATAGCCATAACATCGGATCATCCTTACATTCCACAGGAAATAATCCCGAGGCAAGAGATTCCACCTCCCTCCAATATTTCTGTGAAACCGTGCAAGACCAAATCCCATGTCCAAGATCGGTCATGGGGGCTTTACATTTAGGACACTTTACCCATGTTTCACTATTGGTCGGAGAAGGTGGGATATTAAAGCCTTTGATAGTACCATGTATTAGTCTGTACTGAGTATACCTCCATTTTTCATTTAAAATATGTTTCCTTACTAAGTCCCAGCCTTTTAGTATATTTTGAGTTAGATCTGGGTCAGTGAAGTGTTTCTTCCATGTGGAAAATAGTTTATGGGACATCGAGGGTTTGAAGGTTTTTTGTAACTTATTATACAAGGTGGATATAGATATGTCATTGGGGGTAATTCTCATTAATGCTCCCCACTCGCCTCCCTCTATTTCCGACTGAACATTACGCAAACGGGACAGGAGATGTCGCTGAATTTGTAAGCATGGCAGCCAATGGGATCTCGGGAGATTAAATTTGTTTAGGATTTCTGGACCCGTCATCCATCTCTTCTCCCCCATGTGCATAAGGTCACACAAGTTTTTACACCTCTCTCCCTCCAAGTACGAAATAAAGGTTTTCAGCCCCTTGCGGAAAGGATGGAGCGGCCCAGGGATTCAAAATTTTAGAAATCTGCCATGAAAGATTCATTTTTTTCCTCACTGCCTTCCAAGTCATCACCGTGTCTCTACAGATAGATGTGCACTTGATTCTTGGGGGCAGTGTTTTCAGTGAGGAATGCAGCAGGGCCGATAGATCCCAGGTTTGGAGAACTCTCCCTCAAGGGCCACGTCAGAGAACCTGGAAGTATTATTGATCCAATCTAGAACGTTTCTCATGATGCATGCCAAATTATAACCCCTAATATCTGGGACTCTCAGTCCCCCCTCTTCTGTTGCCTGCATTAGGGTGGTTAATTTAATTCTAGCTCTTTTGCCTCCCCACAGGAATTTGGGAAATTCCGTATTCAGCCGCCTAACATCTGCATGTTTTAGCAACATTGGAATTGTCTGGAGGGATAGAGCAGTCTTGCGAAGCTAACCATTTTGATTAAGTGGGAACGGCCCAGCAGCGACAGGGGAAGATTTTTCCAGCACTCCAATTCTCTTTCTATTTTTTCTATTATTGGAAGAAAATTCAATTTGTATATCAGTTCGGGTGTTCTAGCCAGTAGAATTCCTAGGTATTTCAAGTTATTTTTGGCAACAGGGATATCACATAGTGTGGTTATAGGTCTATTATGTCTCCCGTTTTTGAGGAAGAGAATTTCACATTTGTCTCTATTTAATGTGAAGCCTGATAGTGTCCCTATTTTTTCTATGGTGTCTAGGGTTGTTTTAAGATCTCTTAGGGGGTGTTGCATAAATAGAATAATATCATCGGCAAAAAGGGACATCTTAATTTCTTTTTCTCCTACTCTAAGGCCTTCATGGGTATTCTGGGCGGATAAATATAACGCTAGTGGTTCAATCGCTAAGTTAAAGAGAAGAGGCGATAGTGGGCAGCCCTGGCGAGTTCCCTTCTCCAGTGTGAATGTTTCTGACAGGAATCCCGGAATGCTAACACATGCCTTCGGGTTGCTGTACAAAGATCTTAAAAATTGGCAAAAGGGCCCTCCAAGCCGATAGCGTCCAAGACCCAATCCAGCCATGACCACCTCACGTTGTCAAATGCTTTCTCCGCATCGAGGGTGATCATGGCTGGATCACCCACCCCATACGTTTCACTATGTCTTGTTACATCGATGAGTAGCATAGCTCTCCTAATGTTGGTAGTTGTCGACCGACCTTTTACAAAACCTGATTGATGTGGTTGAATCAGTCTCGGTAGAATCGATGCCAAGCTATCCGCTAAAATCTTTGATAGAAGCTTTTAAATCATGATTTATCAGAGAGATAGGTCTATAACTAGATGGGTCCGATGGGGGTTTGCCAGCCTTTAGAATCAGTTTTATCTGGGCCATATTCATTCTCTTGGAATCGGAGAGCCTCTAAATATGGAATTGTACAGTTCCGTCAAAACAGGGGAAATCTGATCTTTTAAAACTTTAAAAAAAGGCCCCATTGAAGCCATCAGGTCCTGGTGCTTTGCCAGGGTTTAGTAAATTGATTGCCATTTTCACTTCATCTGCTGAGACGGGACTGTTTAAATGAAGTTTATCATCTTCAGTCAGGCCAGGCATATTGATGGAGTTCAACCATGGAGCATCCGTCATTTTATTAATGTTACGTTCTCTATATAACGTTGCATAATGTTTTCCTAGTATCTGGGAGATTTTTTTGGGATCTGACCAAAGTTTGCCGTGTTTATCAGCAATTGTTAAAATAGCTGTGGTTGGTCTCCTACCTCTTGCTAGTCTCGCCAGTAGGCGTCCGGCCTTATCACCATATCTATTCAATTCTATTTCCAGATGGTTTCTATATAGTTTTCCCTTTAGCTGCCCAGGTATCAAACGACCTCTTTGCCGACATCCAATTGTCTCTATCTGCCTCATCCATAGTCTCTTTATATGTGAGATACATCTCTCTCACTCTTGTGCTGGCTATAATATATTTTTCTTTTACTTATTTTTTCAGTTTAGCGCTGTGGGGCCATGATATGTCCCCGCAAAACTGTCTTCACAGTTTCCCAGAACAATCCTGGGGTAGACTCATGAGCTGCATTGTTTGTATGAAAATCAGACCACCATTCTTTAAGTAGTTTACCAAAATTCTCATCTCTTGTCAATGTATCAGGGAACCTCCACAAGTAATCTGTTCCCTTGGGGAAGACATCTTTGGTCTCAAGTATCATCGGGCTATGGTCGGATATGACCATGTCTCCCATCTCTGCCTCTATCACTCTCTGAAACAACAAGATCGAGATGAAGAACATATCCAGCCTCGACCATGTTTTACGAGCATGAGAATAGTGTGTAAACTCCCTTTCAAGGGGATGTACTGTACGCCAGGTATCAACCAGATTGCAATTGGTAAGCAGATTCTCTAACAGACCTGGTCTTGAAGGAAGTCTCCCGTCACCTCCTGGAAAACCCAGCACGTCCTCCCTCTTTCTATCTTCCAGCTCATTAAGCACCCAGTTATAATCTCCCCCTAGTATTTTGTTGGTTTCTTGGTCTATCAGAATTTGATCAGTCAAGCTTTGAAAAAAGGATTTTTGTGATGTATTCGGGGCATAAATATTATATAAACTGTAAGTTACATTTTGAATCTGTATACACATATAGTCGTCCTTTATCATCTGATGATGAGGATAGTATCTTGTGGGCAAGGATTTTACTAATTAGGATTATGACTCCAGCTTTCCTGTCATCAGCCCCCGAGCCGTATACCTCCCCCACCCATAATTTTTTAAGTCTAAAGAAGTCAGTTGGAGTGAGATGTGTTTCCTGCAACAATGCCACATCAGCTCCAAGTCTCTTAAGGTGACGGAGAATCATCATACGTTTGGCCGGGGATCGTAAGCCCTTAACGTTCCACGAAATCCATTTCACCATCTTTACAGTGAGGGAGTGGTTTCAAATAATAGATGTGTGGTATGCATCTTAAGTGTAGAGTAGTGATGTATTTGGTCATATCTACTAGGCAAATGACGGCATAAAAGGGCAACAAATATGTCGGTGTTAGCAAGGCCGTTTTGTCTCCCCTGTTTTTAAAACTTCCCCCCAACTTTTCTTCCCCCCTCATTCTCTCCATCTCCATCCTTAAGTCTTGGTGACTTCGCTTTTTTCCTCCTGGCTGAAGCAAGAAGCTCCGCCCTCCTCTTTCACTTAAATATCCAATAATATTATCTGTAGCTCTATAATATGATCCCAGACCCCAAGAACATAAACAATAAATTATCAACGTTTTGCATTGTTGGAGAGTGAGATACCCTCTCCACACATATCAAGTAGAAGAACTTCCCAAAACCTCTAATAAATAATAATAGGTAAGTATGTAGAACAACATTTAACATTCCCCATCCCCCCGTCAACCTAATGTAATCTCAGGTAACATTTCTCTCGTTCCCTCATGACCCAAAGAGCAGAGTCATAAAAAATAAAGAATTAAGAATCATGAAGGTCTTCTCCTGTCGTTGGTCACATCCATGAGATGTCGAATCTAAGAAGAAGAAGAGAAAAAAAAAAAGAAAAAAAAAGGGGGGGGGGGGGGAACAAGAAGGGGGGGAAATCGCGACATCATAAGTCTCCGTCTCCATCCTCTTGAAAAGGCGGATCCAAAATCCGAAATGAGTGGATCGCCTAGGGCAGAGGTGGTCAGTAGATGATCGTCGCTCAAGGTTTTTCAAAGAGAGGAGTATCCTCATGTGTCTGTCTCGCTCCAGTCAAGTGGGTTGGCCCGTTTTTTTCCTGCTCCATCTGGACGTGGGTTGGCGTTGTTGTCTAGGAGACTGCAGCCTCTCCGGTGAGCTTTGTGGCAAGGATTCTGATCGCAGTCTGTATGTTTGTGATGATACAGTTCCACTGTCTAATCCTTTCCGGAGCAGGGGTTTCTCTCACTCCCCTTGGACTACCCGAATTCTGCCCATTTCCGTCCGGCGTGGTGTTTTTTTCATGAATTAACTTCATAGCCTCTGCAGGGTCTGTGAAAGACACCATAACGCCTGCTGGTGATCTAAATCGCAGGGTGGCCGGGTAGTTAAGTTGAAACCTGACGTTTCTTTTAAAGAATATTGTACAGGCGTCGCTGAAGGCCCTTCTCCTCCTGGTCACCTCAACTGAATAGTCCGCAAATAGTAAGACTCTGTGGCCCAAGATCAGGAGTGGATGTCTTTTAGCCTTGTATGCACGTAATATCTCCTCTTTATCTCTGTGGTTGAGATATTTGGCAATAGCATGCCTCGGTTTATCAGAGTCTCTATCACTTGTAGAGCCGTTGTTTTCATTTTCCCTGGGGGTGTCTTTTGGGGGTCCTATTCTGTGGGTGCGTTCGGTTCTACATTTGTGGGAAAGGCCCAGTTCTTTAGGTAGTTCCGCCTCAAATATCTCAATGAGCTGTCCCGGGTAAATGGATTCAGGGAGACCCAGAATTTTAAGATTGCTGCGGCGGGTTCTATTTTCAATATCATCAAGTTTATGCAAAGTGTATACTGAGTGTTTCTGTAGATCGTGCACCTGTTGTTCTAGATCCAGCACTCTCTCCTCTGCTGCAGCAATCCTATAGTCAGCTTCCTGCAGTTGTTGGTCATGGTGCTTGATTTTAGTATGCAAATCTTTTGTAGTTGCTGCCACCAAATCTTTTACTGTCTGTCTGAACTCCTCTGCCAGATGGATTGCCATTTCCCTGGCTAGCAACTTGTAGTCTATCTGTTGCAGCCCAGGTACAGTAATAGCTGGTCTTCCCTGCAGCCAGGCATCCCCCTGATGCTGGGTCCCTTGTACCCCTTCTGTATTTCTCTCTGGGGAAGCTTCTCTCTCCAGCTCCCCTAATATCTTCCCCTCCTCTGTGGCCCCCTCGCTCCCTGCTGCTGTGGGAGCAGTCTGGATCGGCTGGCCCTCCGCCGCCATCATGCGCTTCCCGCGCTTTGTCTCCGGTCCCTGCGCCGCCCCACTTCTCTCCGTCTCACATCCTATTGTCACATACCGATCCATGGTGACCGGTGTGCCGGGGTCTGGGGATTGCTGTGGATTGTGAGGAGGGCTTTCCTAGCTGCTGCTGCACATGGCGGCGCCGGAACCGGAAGTATCTGTTTTTTATTTCAAATTAATGGATTTTTCCCTGTGTATGTGTTATTTTTAACTATTTATTTACTGGATTTGTAATGTGGTGGACTCAAGCCCACGTCAGACGCTTCAATTTGATGAACGATGTTAGCGATCACATGCACGCGCGATCGCTAACAACATCGTTCACATCGCTAGTGAGCTGTTACACAGGCAGACTCACCAGCGATGTGGACCAGCAAGAACGCTGGTAACCATGGTACACATCGGGTTACTAGGTGCCGTGTGGCGCTTAGTTACCCGATGTGTACCATGGTTACCATCACCCAGCATAGGCCGTGCCGCTGGGAGATCGTTCATCGCGGTGTCACACACCACGATGCTGCAGATCGCTCAACGGATTATCGCTTGATTTGAGGTTCTGCTCACAAATCTTCCACCAAACAATCAAGCGATTTTTCGTTGACAGATCGCTCGGTTACACGCAACGCCGCACAAACGATATCGCTTAATGTATCAAAATTCTGGATCTTTAAGCAATATCGTTCACCAGATTGAAGCATCTGACGTGGCCTTCAGAGACCCGTACAGGACCAATCCTGGACTTAACGATAACTGTCAACTCACAGCTCACAAATAACCTCTTTTATTACACCAACTGCCATCACACCAGGCCAATCGGGAAGAGCCGGGTAAGTGCCAGATTTGGCGCATCTAATGGATGTGCCAAATCCAGGGTAGCTACAAGTTGCTATTCTTAGCCTTGGGACCCCAATAACTATGAGCATCCCCAGGGTGAAAATATCAATCCCAAGCCGTGTGCTTTATCTTGGCAGAGTATCAAAATTGGTGGGACCCTACAACTGTTTTTAAAATTATTTATTTTTACACTCTGGGGACACAGACAGCTACTGTAAGGCTGGGCAAGTTATCACAAATGCTGTCACAGAGGGTGGGCAGGATGAAGTGAGTATTCAAGAGGTTTAATGAGTGTATCCCAAGGTAGTGTGAAAGCAGTGTGGAGACTAGTAAGTATAATTTTACTCTTTAATCCCCATTTTGATTCTTTTGCAGCCCCCTACCCACCATTTAGTACTAATCCCCTTAAACTTGTTTGGGGTTCCAGTCCGGGCTCAAGTCTGTGTCAAGTATGTTTTGAACCCGGTCATTATTTTTTTTTATTTATTTTTTTGTAATCTGGCCAGATCCACAGATGTTTGGGTTCGCCCATCTATAGTTTTCATAAAAAAATGCAGGTAAAAACGCAAGGAAAAAGTAACCAAAAACTGTGCCTAATCTCAGCAAAAACACCCTGTGTATATATCACAACGGTTTTCCTGACGGAAGATGCAGATTTGGTACAGACATTTCTGCAATTAAATCTGCTAGGTGGCCACATAACCTAAGTCTGAGATCAACATGATATCACAGTATTCTAAGGGCCCTTTCACATCAGCGTTTTTTTTTAAATCGCGGCAGATGCGGTGAAAAAACCGCATCTGCCGCGATTACCGCATACCGGCTGCACTTGCGGCGCGGTTGCGGTTTTTGCCATGCAAAGTATAGGCGGACTTGCGGCAGGTGCGGCAAGTGCGGTTTTGCACTTGCGGCAGGTGCGGCCGTGAAAAAAACCGCGGCTGACCGCGGTTTTTTTCGCGGCCGCACCTGCCGCAAGTGCAAAACCGCACTTGCCGCAAGTCCGCCTATACTTTGCATGGCAAAAACCGCAACCGCGCCGCAAGTGCAGCCGGTATGCGGTAATCGCGGCAGATGCGGTTTTTTCACCGCATCTGCCGCAATTTGAAAAAAACGCTGATGTGAAAGGGCCCTAAGAAAATAAACAAGTCCAAGCAAATATTTTGCTGTATAAAGTTAACACAGCTTGGAGCATGTAGACAAACTGTCTTGGGCTCCTTTTGAAACAATTATGGAAAAAAGTGTCTTCATCTTATTAAAGTGCAGGGAAAAAAGGAGTGAGAATACTGAATAAGTACAATTCCTTCTAAATGGTTTTGGGAAAGGAAGGTGTGTCACAGTCCGCGCTGCCAAGAAATCCGCTCGTAATAACGCTAGTAGTCAGTATCCAAATTTATCCTCTTTATTCATCCAACGCGTTTCAACGCCCTCCTGGCGTCTTCCTCAGGGAGGGCGTTGAAACGCGTTGGATGAATAAAGAGTTCGTCTACCCTGAGTGGAGACCGGTGGAAGTCCAGCAGCAGCCATCAGGACACTTATCATATCAGGCCTCTGAACCAGTTGTGGGTGGCACAACTGGACTAGGTGAGTGAAACATTTTCTCACCTACTTTGTCTAGTGTCTAGTGATAAGGGCACTATTGCGCCTCTTGTCCCCCCCCCCTCTCTTGTCCTTCTAAATGGTGACTCATAACTGTCTGTGTTTGCTGAAGATTAAAAATGTTAAGCACAAAAAAGGTACAGCTGCTAGCGACATACTTACGTTAGACGGGCAAGTTTGTCCCGTGTCTCATTAATATCCTTGTGTTTCGCATACAACCAATCTTCAAGTTGTTTCTTGCTTGGAAAATGCCCCAACAGTGAAGTTAACTCATCGCTGTGTCTAGACTTTATTTTTCGAATATGTTCATCTTTTTCAGCCTAAAGGAAAAGGAAAATACATTGAAATATATTTGTTACTAGAGGAGAAAATTATGACGTACAGATCTTAAACAGAAATATCAAGAAATTAAAAATACTTAATTGTAGCCTGAAAGCTCCATTTTAGCGTAACTACAATTTTACAAGAGTCTTCACCTTATCTTTCCTCAGCATGTCCATCTGTGTGCGGGTCATTGTATGCATGTTCATTTGCTCCATCTCCTGATCCAGTTTTCGGACTGTTCTATCCAACTCCGACCTCTGATTCTGGAGCTGTAACACTTCTGATTTTAGACTTTCCACATTACAACTTCTTTCTGCACTCTCCAGCTCACGCTCCTGATAGAAATCAAAAGTCACATTTAGTTAAATGATTAATGTCAGACACAAGTCTAAAAGCATGAATTTGGCTGTGCACACGTTGCTTTTTTATTGCATTTTGTTTCTGTACAGTTTTGTAATAAACTCTGAATGATACCCTGATGCCAGCAAAGTGAATGAGACTCTCGTAGCCTAATGTGATGAAGGGACCATTGAGCACTGAAAGCTTACAAATATAAATTCTCTTCTTAGCCAATAAAAGGTATCATACCCCTAGAATACTTTTTTCCTATTTTTTTGGGAATATAAGTATTTATGTCAATTTTTCTGGCTAACACAGTACCACAATATTATTTTGTATTGTACATGATAATCCCATAGCGTCATACACACATTGCTTATTTTTTACTTGCAGATATCAATTCTTTCAGTGTTTTTGCTGTAGATTTCACCCATGCTAATGAGTGGGGAAAAACATGCACCAAACATGTAAAAACACGTTGCTCCGGTCCTGTTGCGCCAGACTTGTAAACCCAACTTCTGACTGGCTGGAAATCAGAAGTTACATCACAAGCGCTCAATACAAGTCTATGACTCAGGAACAAGGCTCTCATAGAGATGTATTGAAAAGTGACCAAGGGCACACTCCATGAAACACTGCTGAAGACCTACTGAAACCACACTGATAACAAAAGAAGAGAGCGGCAGGTGAGTATGAGACTAGGGACAAGGGACTTAGATTTAAATAAAACATAACGTTGGAGTGGTGCTTTAACTTGTGCACACACCCTTGGGGTTTGTTTTTTTCCACTCAATCAATTTGCTTTGTACTAGATTGGATCTTTAATAATGGAGGAACATAAAACAAAGCATAGAAACATGGAGAGGATGTTTGAAAGTCCAGTGTACCAGCACATACCACCCCACACATTCTTATCCTAATGTTAAAGCATTCTCTTGAATTCATTTTTTTCATTAAATGTGTCTATGGACATGTAGTGTAGTAAGTGTATTACTATACTCACCTACCACCGCTCTCTATTTTATCAAGTGCTGGTCTGCTCCTCTTCTGAGTGACATCACTGCAATTCAGACTAGCCAGCTCACGTGAGTAAAAAGTCTCTTTTAGGCTACATTCACACAGTGTGTTTCCTGCACTTTTTGAACACGCGTTTTTTGTCGTGCAATTTAGCTCAGATAAAGAAAGATGCGGTGCATTCAGACACCACGTTTTTTTACAGACTGCATTTCTCTTCCAAAAGTGCAGGAGGAAAGTGATGTCACACGGGGGAGGAAGAATCCTGTTTTCCTCCCCCATGTGACAGGCCTTTTGGCTTTCGCAGTGTATTAATATACAGTGCGAAAGCTAAATGAAAGTAATCAAAAGGTATTCAAAATTAAAAAAAAATAGAACACTTACCCATCTGCCGGCTGTTCCCAGTTACAGGGACGAGAGACATCCACATCTGACCTGCTGCCAGGACCTTCCAGATCTATGATTGGGGAGGTAGCAATCATGTGATATGCAAGTCACATATCACACGATCGCTACCAGCCAATTACATCTTTAAGGTCTTAAACAGACAAATGTGGAGCTACCTGATGAAGACAGGCACCCTGTCGAAACGCGTTGTGGGTAGTAAGGGGCAAATAAAGGTTTGTAAACTTACTTACTGAGAGTTGTAAGTTTTGCCCATCCAGCCCCAGCGCTCCTAAAAAGACCGCCACATTTGTCTGTTTATTGCTTTAATCCTTCTTTGAGGTATCGACAGCAGGAGCAGCTCCGGGATACTCAAAACCCCCCTGGATTTTGTTTTCTTGCATCTTTAAGGTCTAGGCAGCAGATCAGACGTGGATACCTCAGCTCCCAGAACAGCGGGCTGATGGGTACGTATTCTATTTTTTTATTTTTAATGCCTTTTGATTACTTTTATTTATCTTTCGCAGTGTATATTAATACACTGCGAAAACCATAAGTCCTGTCAGACATGTCACATGGGGGAGGAACACAGTATTCTTCCTCCCCTGTGTGACATTACATCCTGCAGTGCCCGTCATTATACGCGCTGGAATTGCGCATTGTCTGAATGGCGATGTGTAATTCCAGTGGTTATTATGGGGCCCATGGGAGAATGTGCGCGCAAAAAAGCAAAAAAGAATTGACAAGTTGATTCTTTTTACGCGCACGCTTTCTCCCATAAAAGAGCTGCGTAAATTTACTTAGCGTCTGAACAGCAAAAGTGAATTTCCATTCACTTTTCCGGCAAAGGCAGATGCAGATGCGCTTTTGGTGCAAAAGTGCGCACAAAAAAGCGTGAAAATTACACTCTGAGTGAATGTAGCCTTACAATGGAGGCTGTAGAACAACTTCTTACGCAGTGTAACACAGAGTCTGCGGATTGATGTAGTCACTGAGAAGAGGACCAATGTGTTTCTGGATCAGAGCAGCAGTAAGCGAGTATATTATCACACTCGCAATACACACCAAACACATTTTAATAATAATAATAAAAAAAAAACAAAAAAAACTCTTGGGCGTGGTTTAACGGGAGTAGAGTTGACCGAACTCAACTGATACAAGGGATTACACACATTGCTGTTTTTGTGCTTGTGGTATTTTGGACTTATAAAAATGTTCTTGTTAAATTCAAATTGATTTGGTTCTTCTAGAAGTAAATATCGGCTTCAACCAAATAAACATAAAGCCTAGAACAGTGCAATTGATTTTATAATGTAGCAGATTTTCACGATGTGGTCTTAGATTAGCGACATAAAAATCAGTCATATATAAAAGAAACATTCAGTACATACCGTACTTGTAAAATGAAGAATGGTGACAATGTAAATGTGAACACAAAATTAAAAGTCTTAGAGAATAATTAATTGACTGCTGACCTGTAGTCTGTACAGAAGAGTTGAAAAATGGGCCATACCTCAGTGTGTGTTCTATTGGCCAGATATTTCATTGCACAGGTAACCACATAGAAAATGCAACAATAAAAATAATTTTTGTTTTTTCACTATTCTTCTTCATTAGTGTTTTTGTCAGGATTATGTTGGTGGTTATAATATTATTGATGGGGATGTTAGTTCTTTCCTTGTATGGTTGAAAATGAATACGCTAGAGCCGACATGAGCTTGTTATGTGAACAGAGCCTTAAAGGATATGAAATAGAAGAAATTCAAAGGTCGTCTGCAGGAGACAAGTTGTATTGCATAGTGCTCATTAATGAAGAGACTTGAACTGTCACTGTGTGTAGACACAAGGTATGTTGTGACTGGCAGCAGTTGCAGGAAACTGGTAGCACGGATAACAGTGCGGTAACCAGTCACAGTGGCCCTGGATCTCAGATCAATGTGACTGGTTATTGAATCCTACTGTCCAATCACAGAATGTAACCGATCAGCAGTAGTAGGTGCTGACACAGCAGAACGGTTTCAATCCTCCTCATTCAGTGTGAAAGAGATCAGAGCTGTGCAGTGAGTTACAAACTGTCTAAAATACCACTCCATATCTTCTGATGTCACACCAGTCAACCTGGGGTAAGCTTTTCACCTTGTGGAGAGTGATACACCAGATCCTGCATGCCAGTAGTAAGAAGCTGCAATGCTCCTCTGGGAAATAAAATATGCAAGTTCTCTCTTCAGAGAGGAAGGAGACTTGAACTCTAGCACCACCTAATGGAAGTAGCAATCCCAAAAGTCAAAAGTGATTCTTTAACAAACCTTATCATACGACTTAGGATTTCTACCAACCAGATCAGAATCTCATCTTATAGATCCTCATGGCGATCTGCAATCTGGACACCCAATCAGACAGTGACATATTGTGACAATCAAAAATAAGTAATATCTAAAGGGTTGAGAATGCGCAATAGGGTCTTATCTCTTTAGACAAGATTAAAGGTGCAAAAATCAGAATTGCTTACCTGATAAGGTTGTGTCACACACAACCAGCTTGATCGCTCAGAAAATGCAGCTGCTGCTGGGACCGTACTTCCACAGGTCACTGCGGTTATCAATCAAACTTCTGGACAAAGTACCTCTAGGTCCGCGCTGCTGCCAAATGGATACAGAAGACACCAGAAACAACGGAATGTCTGGATCAAGGTGATGACTTGGTTTATTCGACGCGTTTCAGAGCCACATACCGAGCTCCTTCCTCAGGGAACATCCCTTATGTTCCCTGAGGAAGGAGCTCGGTATGTGGCTCTGAAACGCGTCGAATAAACCAAGTCATCACCTTGATCCAGACATTCCGTTGTTTCTGGTGTCTTCTGTATGCATTTGGCCGCAGCGCAGACCTTGAGGTACTTTGTCCAGAAATTTCATCAAAAATAAGTAGCACATTAAATAGAATGCCCATTGGAAGATCCTTGTTGAGGTTTCTCCATCGCCTACAGCTTCCCGATTAACATGGACAATAGCATTCCGAATATTGCTGTCTGCCACCTCCATCTTTCTAGCTAAACCCTGCTCGCAGCTCCACATGAAGCAATGGCTGAGGACCATGGTTGTGTAGTGTACGATTACAATACACAAGAGGAGGTTGAAGAGAACAAAGGTAACCATTTATTAATAGGCGGGAAAGGATAAAGCAGGTTCACGGGGTAAAATGCAGCAAAAAAGGATAATTTTGTGTACTCACTGTAAATTCCTTTTCTCTTAGCCTCTAATTGGGGGACACAGGATGATGGGTTATGCCATTCTGCCACTAGGAGGCGACGCTAAGCAATTGAAAGAAGTGCCGTGGCTCCTCCCAGCAGTATATAACCCCCTGACTGGCATAGTACAGCCAGTTTTGTGCTAAAGCAGGAGGAAAACTTCATAAGCCGATAAGGCAACCAGAAACTTAAACAAGAGAACACCAACCTCAACAAGGCCAACGGGCTACAGGGAGGGTGCTGTGTCCCCCAATTAGAGGCTAAGAGAAAAGGAATTTACAGTGAGTACACAAAATTCTCCTTTTCTCCTTCGCCTCATTGGGGGACACAGGACGATGGGACGTCCTAAAGCAGTCCCTGGGTGGGAATAACATCCACAACTGAAATACGCAGTCTACAGGCTAGCAGCCACTGCCTGCAGGATGCGTCGGCCCAGATTTGCATCTGCCGAGGCATGAGTATGAACACGATAGTGCTTTGCAAAAGTGTGTAGGCTTGACCAGGTGGCAGCTTTGCACACCTGCTCAGCTGTAGCCTGGTGCCGAATAGCCCAGGAGGCACCCACCGTGCGAGTGGAGTGAGCCCGCAACCCCGACGGAATGGGCAAATTGCGGAGGGTATAAGCTTCTTGCATTGTAAGCTTAATCCACCTGGCAAGAGTGGCCTTGGACGCAACCATCCCTCTCCGGTGACCCTCTGGAAGTACGAAAAGTTAGTCTGACTTCCTGAAAGGTGCTGTCCTAGACACAAAGTCGTAGAGTTCGAAACAGATCCAAGTTGTGCAGAGCCTTTTCAATGCGGTGCACCGAAGCCGGACAGAAAGATGGAAGGACAATGTCCTCATTCAAAAGGAAAGAGGAAACTACCTTGAGAAGAAAAGACGTCACTGGCCATAGCACCACATTATCCTGATGAAAGGTGATGAAAAGTGCCTTACAGGAAAGCGCCGCCAGCTCAGATACCCTCCGAATGGAGGTGATCGCCACAAGAAAGACCACCTTCTGAGAGAGAAGTCGCAACAAGACTTTCCAAGGAGGTTCGAAGGGGGGGTGTCCGAAGCACTTCCAGGAGCAGACTTAAGTCCCAGGCCTCCAAGGGCCTCTTATACTGTGGAACGATCCGTGAAACACCCTGCAAAAAAGTGCGAACCTGACCAATCAAAAAAAGGCTTCGTGACCAATCAGCGTTGAAAGAGCACAGACAGGGCAGAGACTTGACCCTTAAGAGAACTTAGGGAAAGCCCCTTGTCCAGCTCAGACTGAAGGAACCCCAGAACCGCTGGAAGCGAAAATCGCAAGGGCGGGATGTCTCCTGGATCACACCAGGCGAAAAAAGCCTTCCCAGTGCTATGGTAAATCCGGGCAGAAACAGGTTTTCTCGCCACCTCCTCAGAAAACCCTGCCCGAGTCAAAATTCAGGCCTCAAGGGCCACGCCATCAAACGAAGAGCCCCTGAGTTCTGGTAAAGAAATGGATCCTGGGAGAGAAGATCCGGACGGTCCGGCAGCCGCCAAGGAACGTTGCGGCGAGTTGTACAAGATCGGCGTACCACGATCTCCTGGGCCAGTCCGGGGCGACTAGAATCACCAGGACGCGTTCCGTTCTAATTTTCTGTACCACTCTGGGAAGGAGGGCCAGAGGAGGAAAGACGTACAAGAGACGAAACTGCGTCCAGTTCTGGACCAGAGCATCTGATCCCAGAGCACGAGGATCTCGAGAGCGGGCAAAGAACTTGGGAATCTACGTGTTCATCCGCGACGCCATGAGATCCACATCCGGGGTTCTGAACCAATCGCAGATCTGATTGAAGACCTCCGGATGGACAGTCCCTGACAACTGAGAAAATCCTCCGCCCAATTCTTGACCCCCAGAATGTGAATCGCCAAAAGAACAACCCCTGAGGATTCGGCCCAACGAAGAATCGGTTCCACTTCCTGCATCGCTAACTTGCTGCACGTGCCTCCCGGATGGTTGACATATGCCACTGCTGTGGCATTGTCTGATTGGATTCGGATGTGCCTGCCCTTCAAGAGATGATGAGAACTCCTCAGCGTCAAGTAAATGGCTCGAATCTACAGGAGATTTATGGGTAGAGAGGACTCCTCCAGAGACCACCAACCCTGGGCCGTGTGATGACGAAACACCGCTCTCCATCCGAAGAGACTGGCATCGGTGTTTAGTACATCCCACCGAACCGGCAGAAAAGATCTTCCCTGAGAGAGAGATGACGGGATCAGCCACCAACGGAGAGAATGTTTCGTTGCCGCAGGTGGCCGGAAAATCAAATGAAGAGTGAACAGGCTGCGATTCCAAGCTGATAGTAGGGCCAGCTGTAATGGACGGAGGTGCAACTGAGCAAAGGGCACTGCCTCCATTGCCGCCACCATCTTTCCCAAGACTCGCATCGCGAACTGAAGGGAATGCGGGACAGGACGCAGAAGTATCCGAACAGCACAGCACAGAGAATGAGCATTGTCCTGAGGGAGAAGCACAAGTCCCTGAGACGTGTCCAGGACCATTCCTAGGAATGGGATCTTGCTGCTCGGAACTGGAGAGGATTTCAGTAGGTTGAGAATCCACCCTAACCGCGAGAGCGTGTCCATCGTGACGCGGATATTGTCCTCGCAGTCTCTGAACGACCGACCGTAGATTAACAGGTCGTCCAGATACGGGATAACCGAAACTCCCCGAGCATGCAGAACGGTCATGACCGCCGCCATGACCTTGGAAACTCGTGGGGCAGTTGCCAACCCGAAAGGAAGAGCAACGAATTGGTAATGATCCTCGTTCATGGCGAAGTGCAAGAACCTTTGATGAGAGTTGGATATCGGGATATGTAGGTAAGCGTTCCTGATATCGATGGAAGCAAGAAGCTCCCCCTGGTGCATGGACTCAGAAGAGATTCCATCCGAAAGCGCCAGACTCAGACAAACCTGTTGAGTTGTTTCAAATCTAGAATAGGACGAGAGGACCCGTCTTTCTCGGGCACGATAAACAGACTCAAATAGAATCTGTGAAACCGCTCGCTTTGAGGCACCGAAACGACGACTCCCGCCCGCTGTAGGGAGTCGACGGCCTGAAAGAAGGCTTGTGCTTCTTCCGACGTTCCCGGAGGGTTGGAAGAAAGGAGTCTTCTGGGAGGGCGAGTGTGAAACTCGATGCTGTATCTAAAAGACACCAATTCCCAGACTCACTGATCGTCTTTAACAGCGAGCCAAGCATGCCGAAAGCGGGAAATTCGGCCGCCCACTCGGGAAGTGTCTTCCGGAGGAGCCGAGTCAGGAAGAGGAGACCCTCTGCGACCCGGACTCCTTTGACTTAGTCTGTCTATTGCGGGGCTGCCAGCTTGAACTTAATTTATTGGGAGCCTAGGAAGCCCTGTCTGTGGGAGGCGCACAGGACGACTGTGCCGGGCAGGAAACCGACCACCCGAACGAGTTCCGAAAGGACTGGAACCTCTTCTGTTGACCCTTGGTGAACTTACGCTTGGGCTTCTGCTGAGGAAGCGAGGTACTTTTACCTCCCGTAGCGTCAGAGATCAGCTTGTCAAGCCTTTCTCCAAATAGACGCCCACGTAAATAAGGCATGCCGGTGAGAGACTTTTTCTAAGCCGAATCCACCTTCCACTCTCGAAGCCAGAGAGCCCGGCGAATCGCAATGGCGTTCAACGCTGCCACCGCAATGCAATTAGCCGCATCAATAGAGGTGTGCACCAAGAATTCCCCAGCTACAGAAATCTGAGCATCCAGATCCAATATCCCTGGATCCGCATCCCTGTGACGTAAGGCGGAATGTAGATCACCAGCCCAGGTCATAATGGCCTTAGCCACCCACACAGAAGCAAATGAGGGAGACAGGGATGATCCTGAAGCTTCGAACACTGATTGAGACAAATGTTACAGCTGACGGTCAGTAGAATCCTTGATAGACGCGCCATCAGGAAGAGACAGAAGAGTCTTAGATGCCAAACGGGACACCGGAGGGCCCACATCCGGAGAATCTGACCAAGCTTTTGCCACCGCCGGTAAAAAAAGGTAACAGGCCTCAATTGCCTTGCGATTACCAAACCGTTTATCCGGCTGTGACCAATGTTTCTGCAGAACCTCCTGAATCTCAGCATGATCAGAGAAAACCTTTTGAGGCCTTTTGGGCCTTTTAAAGGAGACCATGTGGTCAGAGGAAGCAACAGGAGTTGGGTCAATCACTGACAAGGCCTGATTAACGGCCGACACCAGGTCGTCCACCATGGCAATGGTATCAGAAGAAGCTGACTCAAGTGGATCACCCGCATCTGCATCAGAATCACGGAGCTCACCAGACGAGCGTGACTCATGGGACCTGCTCCGTGCAGGGGAAGCATGAGATCCCTGCGACAGAGTCGTGGAAGTACTCCTGCGGAGTCTCTTCCTACCAGAACTATAGAAAGGAGGATTACGAGAGCGTGTCTCCTCGTGACCGGAGCAGTAGTCCAGGGAACCGGTCAGTCCGAAGTGCGGGGCGAAGGACAGGTCAGCACAACCTGGATCAGCGTCTCAGAGAGCTGCTGTATGGATTGGCTCACAGATTGTGACAATGCAACCGCCCATTCCGGAGTAGCGGGGCCGCTAGCGGACACATCCTCAACAGTGGGGGCTTGCTCAGAGACAGAGGCACAGGGTTGAGAGAAGTCAGAGGCACAGGCCTGGCAGTGTAGAGTAGAACAACCACACGGCAGTGCAGCCTTGCATGCAGTGCAAAATGCATAGTACACATTAAAGGCCTTTGGTGCTCTCGTCCTTTTTGCTAGACATCATAGCAAAATCCCCCTGCTACACACAGAGGTATACACTGCTGACTGTGAGGCACAAGCAGACAGTTGATCCTGCAGCAGACCGACAATTATTCCCTGCTGAGCACACAGACAGCTTAGAGCTATAGCAGGATTAGATCACTGCTAAGCCTGTCACCTGAAAGTAGGTTGGAAGCGCAGCGCTGACCCAGAAGCCTGAACTCCGACTGTGCCTTCCCTCTGCTGCTGAAGATGGCGCCCAGATAGTAAAAGAAGCGCCAAAAACAACGTGGGAGCGGGAAACACTAGGCCACCCCCCCCCCCCCCCCAGTCATGCACAGACCAGGTGAGCACAATTGGTCGACGGGCCAGCTGAGGGCGTTCCCTGCCAGGCTGCATCATCACCAGGGGCGGGAATACAATGTGCAGGCCCGAAGCCAGGGCCTAAATTAATACAGCAGGCCGCTAACCGAGAGGGGGCCGGCGCGGAGCGCAGGAGACGGGGCGAACACAGGGGAATGCAGGGGGGCACCGGAGGGTAGCGCAGCTTCATACCTCATGACGGCTCCCATCCCTGGACCCTAGAAGGGGCAGGGGAGTGGACCATCCATCCCAGTGCAGCATGACATCCATCTTCTGTGCTGCAGAGGCCAGAGGCCCAAGGGATACCTCCTGCAAACCAGATTCCCATCTGTGGGGTCTGAAGAGGGACGGTGGAGCGGTCCGAAGGAATCACCAGCTACTACCCAGAGTACCAACTGTGGGGTCTGGAGAGCAGGAATTAAGCATTCATTGATGAGAGAAAATAACAAACAGTGTCTTGCCTCCTAAGACACTAAGCAAAAAAACTGGCTGTACGGTGCCAGTCAGGGGGTTATATACTGCTGGGAAGAGCCATGGTGCTTCTTCTTTCAATTGCTTAGTTTTGCCTCCTAGTGGCAGAATGGCATAACCCATCGTCCTGTGTGCCCAATGAGGCGAAGAAGAAATACAGTATACAATTACTGCAGTTTCTAGCTGAGCTGCTTAGCAGCATGTCGCCCCAGGTATTACAAGTAGGTATCCAGCAGTCACATTTGCAAAACAGAAAATATATAAAACTACACAGCACTTACAACTTACTAGCCTACGCTACTCGGTCCGCATGGCTACAATGCTCTGACTATTGAGGCCTATGCTACGCTCAGACTACTGAGGCCTATGCTACGTCCTAACGTTTGCGTACACCGGTAAAGACTCACGATAACACTGGGGGACCAAGTCCAGTCCTGGAAACCAATACTGTGAAGCTTGTCGGTGGGTACTTTTCCTTTCAGGATGGGGGAACTCCTCTCCTTCCTTCATGGTCCGGGGGTCGCTTGGGTCCTCTGGATCACTTCTCTGGTCTATCACGCTCCCTTAAACCAAAAGACTTCTCCTGTTTCACCCTTCAGCACTTTACTTTCACTTTCTCTCACGGACCCAAGGTGTTCTCCAGCAGGTACGCGATCGACAGACACGGCACTTTCACTGACGGTCTGGCAGTCGCACTTGCTGATGGCATCATGCCTCTTCCCAGGCTGTCATTTCAGGGCACTTCACAAACAGCATCCCTTCTGCTTCTCTCTCCCTCAGAGCACAGGCACCTCCAGTCCCCACCCCCAGCCCTCTCCCTTTTCCCACACCTTTCCGGAGGAGGTCCAAACCAGGAAGCGTTGCTAGTCAACGAGGTGCAAGATCTACAGGGCTCCATGGCAAACATGCAAGAGAGGTTGGTGCAATAAGAACAGACGACGTGTCTACCTCCGAAGCTCTCTACCCAGCCTTACATCACACCTGCCAAGCCTGCTCCTTGACCTCAGTGGCGAAGCACCGTCACTCAAGGTCGCCATGTTATTATTATTATTAGGTATTTATATAGCGCTATTGGTATACATAGCGCTTTACAATTTAGAGGGTAGACAGAGACAGGTGGTCGAAAACGACCACAGACGACGACAAATCCACAATAAATCATGCGGGTACAATAGGGCCGGGGATCCTGTCCGCGCGGGCTCACAGTCTAGAGGGGGTGGGGAGGGAGACAGTAGGAGGGGAGAGGTGAGATGGTGCAGTGGATAGGGTCTCAGTGTGTGTTGTAGGCTTGTAGGAAGAGGTGGGTGTAGGCTTGTAGGAAGAGGTGGGTGTCTGTCACTCATCCTCTACGCTGCTGGTATGCGGCCTTTGTCTTCAATCTCCTTCACTGAACTCACCAGAGGTCGGTGGTCAGGGTTGGGGCACCTCTGGTGCAGAGAAGATAGCTACAGGTGAAGATGCGGAGACCGGGGACATTATGGTGGGGGGTGCCGGTAAGACTCATAAGACCAGCGGGAGCTGCCATTAAACTCCAAATCCCCGCGATGCACTGCGGGGAAAGCAAATAGAGAAGCACTTCCTCAGAGTACCGAACATACACTGTGTGCAGAATTATTAGGCAAATGAGTATTTTGATCACATGATATTTTTATACATGTTGTCCTACTCCAAGCTGTATAGGCTTGAGAGCAAACTACCAATTAAGCAAATCAGGTGATGTGCATCTCTGTAATGTGGAAGGGTGTGGTCTAATGACATCAACACCCTATATAAGGTGTGCTTAATTATTAGGCAACTTCCTTTCCTTTGGCAAAATGCGTCAGAAGAGAGATTTGACAGGCTCTGAAAAGTCCAAAATTGTGAGATGTATTGCATAGGGATGCAGCAGTCTTGAAATTGCCAAACTTTTGAATTGTGATCACCAAATAACCAAGCGTTTCATGGCAAATAGCCAACAGGGTCGCAAGAAGCATGTTGGGCAAAAAAGGCGCAAAATATCTGCCCATAAATTGAGGAAAATCAAACGGGAAGCTGCCAAGATGCCATTTGCCACCAGTTTTGCCATATTTCAGAACTGCAACATTACTGGAGTATCAAAAAGCACAAGGTGTGTGATACTCAGGGACATGGCCAAGGTAATAAAGGCTGAAAAACGACAACCTTTGAACAAGAAACATAAGAGAAAACGTCAAGACAGGGCCAAGAAAATATATTAAGAATGATTTTTCAAACGTTTTATGGACTGATGAAGTGAGAGTGACTCTTGATGGGCCAGATGGATGGGTCTGAGGCTGGATCAGTAAAGGGCAGAGAGCTCCACTCAGACTCAGACGTCAGCAAGGTGGAGGTGGGGTACTGGTATGGGCTGGTATAATCAAAGATGAACTTGTGGGACCTTTTCGGGTTGAGGATGGAGTGAAGCTTAACTCCCAGACCTACTGCCAGTTTCTGGAAGAAAACTTGTTCAAACAGTGGTACAGGAAGAAGTCGGTATCGTTCAAGAAAAACATGATTTTCATGCAGGACAATGCCCCATCACATGCATCCAACTACTCCACAGCGTGGCTGGTCAGAAAAGGTCTAAAAGATGAAAAAATAATGACATCGCCCCCTTGTTCACCTGATCTGAAACCCACAAAGAACTTGTGGTCCATCATAAAATGTGAGATCTACAGGGAGGGAAAACAGTACACCTCTTGGAACAGTGTCTGGGAGGCTGTGGTGGCTGCTGCACACAATGTTGATCGTAAACAGATCAAGCAACTGACAGAATCTATGGATGGAAGGCTGAGTGTCATCATAAAGAAAGGTGGCTATATTGGTCACTAATTTTTGGGGTTTTGTTTTTGCATGTCAGAAATGTTTATTTCTAAATTTTGGGCAGTTATTTTGGTTTACTTGATGAAAATAAACAAGTGAGATGGGAATATATTTGGTTTTTATTAAGTTGCCTAATAATTCTGCACAGTAATAGTTACCTGCACAAACAGATATCCTACTAAGGCCCCTTTCACGTCAGCGTTTCACGCTGATCGTGGCAGTTGCGGTGAAAAAAAAAACACCAACTGCCGCGATTACCGCATAACGGTGCGGCAGGTGCGGTTTCGGCACCTGCCGCAAGACCCATAGGCATTGTATGGGGCTTGCCACAAGTGAACCGCAAGTGCGGCCGTAATGCGGTAATCGCGGCAGTTGTGCAGCATACCGCGTTTTTTTTCGCGGCCGCACCTGCCGCAAGTGCCGAAACCGCACTTGCCGCACCTGCCGCACACTTACCGCAAGCCCCATAGACGGCCGTTATGCGGTAATCGCGGCAGTTGTGGTTTTTTCACTGCAACTGCCGCGATCAGCGAAAAACGCTGATGTGAAAGGAGCCTAAGGGTGCTTTCACATCTGCGTTTTTCGTAATTCGCGGCAGATGCGGTGAAAAAACCGCATCTGCCGCGTTTACCGCATAACCGTTCCACTTGCGGCGCGGTTGCGGTTTTTTCTATGCAATGTATAGGGGGACTTGCGGCAGATGCGGCAAGTGCGGTTTGCACTTGCGGCAGGTGCGGCCGCGAAAAAAACCGCAGTAAGCCGCGGTTTTTTTCGCGGCCGCACCTGCCGCAAGTGCAAAACCGCACTTGCCGCACCTGCCGCAAGTCCCCCTATACATTGCATAGAAAAAACCGTAACCGCGCCGCAAGTGGAACGGTTATGCGGTAAACGCGGCAGATGCGGTTTTTTCACCGCATCTGCCGCGAATTACGAAAAACGCAGATGTGAAAGGGCCCTTAGATAGCTAAATCTAAAAAAAAAAACACTCCAACTTCCAATAATATTAATCTTTGATATTTGAGTCTTTTGGGTTGATTGAGAACAGAGTTGTTGATCAATAATAAAAAATAATCCTCTACAATACAACTTGCCTAATACTTCTGAACACAGTGTATGGTTGTGGGCTATGAAGTCATAGCGTGCTTAAATTGTTTGTAGGGGCAACAACCCTACACCTTGTTAGTGCAAAGTATGAGATCAGATCTGTCTGTATGCATCTGGTGTGGCACACTCCACAAGGAGAAAAGTGAAATCAGGGGATTAGGGTCACTAGTGCAGCTTGTGGACTTAGAAGAAGCAGGCATTCAGTTAAATTAGTGTGGAGATACAACTCACCGTCTTTACAAGTTCTTCATCAAGTTCTTGTAGTCTGTCTGAGGACCCTTCCAGCTGTTGGAGTTCTAACTTAACGTTCTTTAGGTCTGCTTGTTTTTTGGTTTGCATGGTTATTTTCAGCTCAATTGTACGTTCAAGCCCAGTCTTCTTGTCTCTTATTTCATCTATTTGCCTCTGTTTCATTTTTTCCTTTTCTGAATATTCTTTCTTAAATCGCAAAAAAAGAAATAAAAAAAACCACAATCTCTCATTAGCATTTTGCAAGGTCTGCATTGATTTAATACGTTTTAGTTCAAGTACTTTGGACATGGGGGATATTTAGTAGTTTGTTAACATGGAAGAAATGTAGTGAATTTACTCTCTGCGTTGTATCCTTACCAGCGTTTGCTTAAGATCTGCTTCATCCTTTTCTTGTCTGTCTTTCATCAGTCTCTGGAAGCTAGTTATCTGTCTGTTGTTAAATGGAGCATGTTCAAAGCCATCAAATTCTAATTGTGATGCTAAGGTCTTTATAAGAGAGTCTCGAGTTCTGATATGTTGTTGATGCTGATCGGCCTCCATTTGCAGGCGTCCTGCATGACAAGAAAATTAAATACTGAATCAAAATAAAAAAGGGCCAAAATAGAAAGGGCTTTTACCACATAACTTTCTAAAGTGGTTCTGTGGCACCCCAGAGGTTAATGCACTACAGTAACATCACAAGGGTTAACTCCCCACACAACATTGGACACTGCACTAGCACCTCTAGGCCAGAAGGGGGAGCTCAAGCAGCTCCCTGATATATTCTTGTCTGACAAGGAAGTAGTTACTTGATAGTTGACAGTTCAGTTTAGTGCAGGGAGCACTAGGAGGACCTGTAAATGGGAGCAGTGCTGAGCTCCTGACAGGGACCACTGACTACTTTCAGGCCGGAAGCCAGGGTCTGAGGAGAGAAGTACAAGAAACAGAGGAACATATCTGGGAGACTGAGTTACCTCATAACTCGCCCTGGAGGAACGCAGAGACCGGATACCGGATCCGAATCTGTGACTGAAACACGCAGCACAGAAAACACCGGGATAGTGGAGGTTATATATCTACACCTTACCTCAGCTAAGCAACACGGCGGGGTCAGAAGCACATGGAAAGGCTCAAGTTGCCTAGCAAAGGGGGTACCTGTGAGGAGAGACAGGACCAGCGGCTCAGATAAAGCAGCAGCAGGGCCACACACAAGGCACAGGAGTAAGTAGCTGAGGACCCGGACAGGGTGGGAGCAACCCGGCCCCGGTACAGACTCTCCGTGGACAGTACTCTACTGAATACCATCACCAGTAAAGCCTTGGAAAACTTCAAAACCGTGAGTGTGTGTGATCCTTGTGCTCAAACCCTGTATACCCTCACAAACTACCACCTTCTCTACTACTACCCCTATCCTACAAAATCCATAGCACCATCTATAGACTTTTACTATCTCTGCCCCGGGGAACCAAGCTCTACCTGCGGAGACCCATTACATCACCGGCTGCCAAACATCATCCCCGGAGGTTCTGCAGCAGCGGTGGTCACCCTGACCACAACCCGTGGGTGGCGTCACGACAAACTCCCCTGTAAATACCCCCCATTACTTGTGGAACCCGGGACACGGTCCGGACCAAGACCGCCGTGATATCCCCAGCAGTACCCCGATCGGGTACCGAGTACCCCGTCCCAGTGGGCTCCACACTTTTGGTCATAAAAATCTATTGAAATGTTAGAGATGTTAAGTTTCCCTTACCTAACTAGTGACCAGGCCAAATTTTAGAATCCTGCCCATTGTCCCTTTATGTAGGAATACTCAGGAAAACTTCGATCTCAGTGATTTTGTGTGGGTTTTTTTGTGACATATTGAACTTTAATTCGTGGTAAATGTAGGATGATATTTTTGGGGTTTATTTGTGAAATAAAATAAAAAAATACAGGAATTTGGCGAAAATTTTGCAATTTTTCAACTTGAAATTTTTATGCCCTTAAAGGGAACCTGTCACCAGATTTTAAGTGCCTACACTATCTCTAGCTGTCCCTACAGCTTCCTATCTATCCCTTTCTTATCTAAAGTGTCTCTATTAAACATGTGTAAATGAAGTATAAACTTACTGCAGTCCCCGTGGTTGGGGGACTTTGTAGGCGTGGCCACGCTTCCTTCATCACACCTCTGTGGTGTAATGCACGCCTCGCTGGGCGGCATTATTCTGTGTCCTCTCTGCCCCCATTCTTTGGAATCTTCCGCCCTCTGTGTAGTTCTATGTACCGGCCAGACGTCACTTCCGGCGCGGTGCATTATGGGGCCGGTCACGTGATCGGCCCTAGTGCATTATGGGCTTGATCACGTGATCGGCCCGGCTTCAATAAGCGCATTGCGCATGCGCGGAGCCGGGCCGACCACGTTATCAAGCCCATAATGCACTAGGGCCGATCACGTGATCGGCCCCAAAATGCACCACGCCGGAAGTCACGTCCGGCCGGTGCATAGAACTACACAGAGGGCGGGAGATTCCAAAGAATGGGGGCAGAGAGGACACAGAATTATGCCGCCCAGCGGGGCGTGCACCGTGAAGCGTGGCCACGCCTACCCAGTCCCCCAACCACGGGGACTGCAGTAAGTTTATACTTCCTTTACACATGTTTAATAGTGACACTTTAGATAAGAAAGGGATAGATAGGGAGCTGCTAGGAAGCTGTAGGGACAGCTAGAGATAGTGTAGGCACTTAAAATCAGGTGACAGGTTCCCTTTAATCCACGGTTATATTTCATAAAACTATTCATAAATAATATTTCACACTTTTCATCAGCACCATTTTTTAAAACATAATTTTTTTTTGCTGTTAAACTATTAACCCTTCTAACTTCCTATCAGGAATTTCTCATTTACCCTGCAAAATGTACAAAACTATTTTTTTTAGGGACTGAATCACATTTTAAGTGACTTTGAGAGGTCTATGTGACAGAAAACACACAATAAGTGACACTATTCCAAAAACTGCACCCCTCAGACTACTCAAAACCACATTCAAGAAGATTAACTCTTTGTGCTTCACAGGTATTAATGCAAAGTGAAATGGCAAAAAGAAAGAAAAAAAATGTACATTTTACCTAAAAATAGATGAGAAAAAGTAGAATTTTGTGTACTCACCGTAAATTCTCTTTCTCTCACCCTCTAATTGGGGGACACAGGACAATGGGTTATGCTATTCTGCCTCTAGGAGGTGACACTAGGCAAACAAAAAAGGAAGCACAGTGGCTCCTCCCAGCAGTATGTAACCCCCTGACTGGCACAGTTCAGCCAGTTTTATGCTAAAGCAGTAGGAGGAAAAAGAGAATTTTGTTTACTTCAGGTAAATTCTTTTTCTTATAGCTCCTATTGGGAGACCCAGACATTGGGTGTATAGCTTCCGACCTCCGGAGGACACACAAGGCATTACACCTAAAAGTGTAACTCCTCCCCTAACTGCCTATACACCCCCTCCCGGGAGAATCCCATCAGTTCGGTGCACAAGCAGGAAGGAGGAAAGACCACCCGCGCCCAGCCCAACAGGCAGTGGGAAATAACAAACGGCCAACAGGACCAACACGCGAGGTGAAATGACACCAGGCACTAACAGAGAACAAAGCCCCAATAAAAGGCACAGGGTGGGAGCTGGGTCTCCCAATAGGAGCTATAAGAAAAAGAATTTACGGTAAGTAAACAAAATTCTCTTTTTCTTTTGCGCTCCATTGGGAGACCCAGACATTGGGATGTACAAGAACTATCCCAGGGCGGGAAAAAAAACCAAAAGCAGGCCCATCATAAATGAGCATCCGCTGCCTGAAGGATCCGCCTGCCCATATTGGCAACAGCCGATGCCAAAGCATGGACTTGATAATGCTTAGTAAAAGTGTGAAGGCTAGACCATGTGGCCGCCTGACACACCTGAAGAGCTGAGGCTTAATGACGCAAGGCCCACGAAGCCCCCACAGCCCTTGTGGAATGAGCCTTAATACCAGCAGGTACAGGCAAACCAGAGGATACATAAGCCTCCCGAATAGGAGTCTTGATCCAGCTAGCCAAAGAAGACTTGGAGGCTGGCTCCCCCTCTTCTGACCCATAGTCAGAACGAAAAGGGCATCCGAATGACGAAATGACGCCATTCGGGAAACGTAAATCCTGAGAGCCCTGACCAGATCCAAAGTATGGAGAGACTTCTCACACTGGTGAACCGGATGCAGGCAAAAAGATGGCAGGACAATGTCCTGATTCAGGTGGAAACGGGAAAGCACCTTAGGCAAGAACTGCGCCACAGGCCGAAGCACCACCTTATCCTGGTGGAACACCAGAAAAGGAGACTGACAGGACAAGGCAGCCAACTCCTAAACTCTCCGCAGAGAAGTGATGGCAACCAAAAAGGCAACCTTCTGTGAAAGCCTGGAAAGAGAAACCTCCCTAAGAGGTTCAAAAGGCGGCTTCTGCAACGCCGCAAGGACCAGGTTAAGATCCCATGGGTCCAAAGGACGTCTGTAGGGAGGAATGATGTGACTCGCCCCCTGAACAAACCTCTTCACCTGAGGAAGCGTAGCCAAACGCTTATCAAAAAGAACCGACAGCGCCGAGATCTGTCCCTTGATGGAACTGAGCGCCAAACCCTTATCCAGCCCCGACTGGAGGAAGGCCAGAAGAGTTGACAGAGAGAAAGGCCAGGGAGGATTGCCGTGGATACGGCACCATGAAAAGAAAATCTTCCATACTCTGCGGTAGATTCCTGCAGAAACCGGTGTCCTGGCCTGTCTCATGGTAGCCACGACGTTAGTGGAAAAACCACGGGACGTCAACAACCAGACCTCAAGCGCCACAAAGTCAGACTCAGGGCCGAGGAATTGTGGCGGAAGAAAGGACCTTTAGACAAGAGATCCGGCCGATCCGGGAGTCTCCATGGATCCCCCACCGAGAGCCGCAACAGGTCCAGGTACCAAGCCCTTCTGGGCCAGTCCGGGGCGATGAGAAGGGCTCGCCTGCATTCCGCCCCGAGCTTCCGCAGGACCCTGGGTAGCAAGGCCAATGGGGGAAAGACATAGGGGAGACGAAAGCAGGACCAATCCTGGACCAGCGCATCCGTCCCTACCGCCAGGCTGTCTCGAGCGCAAGACATGAAGGCTGGAACTTGTCGGTTCAGCCTGGACACCATCAGGTCCACGTCCGGAGTTCCCCAGGTGCTGCAGATGTGCTGAAACACCTCTGGGTGAAGAGCCCATTCTCCCTCGTCCATTCCTTGCCGGCTTAAGTAGTCGGCCTCCCAATTGTCCACCCCGGGGATGTGGACAGCCAAGATGGACGCGTCGTTGTCTTCTACCCACCGAAGGATGGGTTGGACCTCCACACATGCTTGACGGCTACGAGTGCCTCCCTGGCGGTTTATGTAGGCGACAGCAGTCGCGTTGTCGGATTGGATCCGAATTGGATTCTCCGACAAACCTCTGGAAGGCCAGGAGAGCCAGGTAGACGGCTCGAATCTCTAGGACGTTGATCTGTAAGGATGATTCCTGCATCGTCCAGGTGCCCTGAGCCCTGTGATGCAGGAACACCGCACCCCAACCCAGAAGGCTGGCTTCTGTAGTGACCACCAATCAAGAGGGGGGAAGGAACGACCTGCCTCGGGACATCGACCTGGGCAACAGCCACCATCGGAGAGATTCCTTCGTCGCGGAAGAAAGGGCGATGCACCAATCTAGAGAGGACGGATTCTTGTCCCAGCCGCGTAGGATCTGCAGCTAAAGCGGACGCAGATGAAACTGCGCAAAAGGGACCGCCTCGATGGTCGCCACCAACTTCCCTAGAACGTGCATGAGACGTCTGATGGGAACCAAGTCCGCCTGCAAAAGGAACCGGACTTCCCCCGCAATCGAGGACTGTTTGTCGAGGGGAAGGATCACCAGAGCCGGGACAGTGTGGAACTCCATGCCCAGATACAAGATCGTCTAAGTAGGGATGAGGACCGACTTCGGGGAGTTGACTATCCAACCGAAGGTCCGAAGAGTGTCCAAAGTGGCAGAGACTCATTTGACACTGTTCCGCAGACGAAGCTCTGATCAACAGGTCGTCCAGATACGGAGTGACCGCGTGTCCCTGCAAATGCAGCACTGCCACCATCGCAGACATCACCTTGGTGAAGATCCTCGGAGCCAAGGAGAGGCCGAAGGGCAACGCCACAAACTGGAAATGCTCCTCTCCCACCGCGAACCGCAGCCATCGCTGGTGAGCAGGAGCAATGGGGATGTGGAGATAGGCATCCTTCACGTCCACCGAAGGAAATCCCCCTGAGACAGGGACGCTATTAGCGAGCGTAAAGGACTCCATCCTGAAGGGCCTGACTCTCACGTGCCGGTTGAGGAGCTTGAGGTCCAACACTGGTCGCACCGAACCGTCCTTCGGAACTGTGAAGAGGTTCGAATAAAACCCTGAGACATCAGAACCGCCACTTCAGGAATTCCTGAAGACATCCCCGGGATCTCCGAAAGGCAAGCTGAAACCGCTTGAAGGGCCCTCACCACCGCAAAGGCTGGAGCAAAAGAGGGACCTGTGGCCTCAAAAATGGACTTCTGCAGAAGCTCGATCTGCCTGTCCGTGGGGTCCTTGAGAGAGGACCCGTCCACCACCGACATAATAGTATTTGCGGACAACCGAGAAACCGGAGGGTCCACTCTCGGAGAAACAGACCAGCCCTTGACCACATCTGGAGGGAAAGGGTAACGGGAATCTTTCTGCTTCTTAGCAAAGCGTTTGTCAGGACAGGCCTGAGGGGTCTGAACTGTAGAGCGGAAGTTAGAATGATCCAGGAAGGATCCTCTGGACCTGGCTGGAGGAAGGAACTGATAAAGTTCCTCCGAAACGGAAGAATCCACCGCAGGAGCGGGAACCGACAAATCCAGCACAGTGTTGATAGAAGACACCAAGTCGTCCACCAAAGAACCTTCGTCCAGGTCCTCATCAGGGGCCCTGACGGAGTCTAAATCCTCCTCTCCATCCAACAGGGAGCCCCCAGCTCGGGAGCCCGCCCGTGAAGGCGTAGGGGAAACCGTACGACGCGGCCATTTGGGAGGGCGCGGAGACGGATCCGAGAGTCCTGAATTGTCGCCAGAGTCCAAACCTCTAGCAGAGGAAGAACCACTACGACGCTTACGGCGCGTGGCGGAGGCCCCAGGGGAACCTTCCCATCCACCTGATAAGGACTCCCGCAAGGCTCTGGTCATAGCTGCCATAGATTGAGACACAGAGTTAGAAATGGACTGAGCAAATACAGCTGTCCAAGGCGGAGGCACCGCTGGGTCCACCGGGTCAGGTGCAGACGCCACAGACCCAGAACCGGGGGGAGGCTCGTGCACCAAGGCAGTTACTTGGACTGCAGCAGCCGGCAAAATATCAGCCTCATGCGGGAACAAGCCGAGCAATGAGGGAAAGAGGATCCAGCAGGCAGCTTGGCCTTACATGCAGTGCAAGCATGATAACGTGTCTGCACCCTAGGAGCTTTGTTCCTGGAGCTAAACATGGTGTCTCCAGAAGTGACCTCAATGAGAGAACTCAGAGGAGGGGGAAAACGAGGCGTAATGTGTAGCCAGAGAGGAGAATAGAGCACCACCAGAGACTGAGGTGACCTACCGGACCTTGAGTGCCCTCCAGAGACGTGCAGACCCTGCAGCCACCGGTAAAGTGCAGGGCAAAGGAGCCCTCAAGATGGCCACCGGAGCTGAGAGAGGACGCGTGGACAAGGAGTGTCCCCCTCCAGCGTGTGAAACTGGAGGGCAGGCTCTCTCCCCCGCAGGCCCACGCCCCCAGGCTGCAAGGCAGCATTCCCCATAGGAGAACGAGGAGCGGCCTGCCCCCGGCTGTCCTCCAAAGGGCCGGGCACAACCCGAGGGGCGGCACCGCCCCATGAAGCCCGGCGCGTCAATCAGAGAGACTAGGCCGCAAGCAGGGGCCTAAATTTAGCTCCGCGGCCGCCTGTCAGCAGGGGCCGAGCGCGGAGCACACTAAAAAATCGCGGCCTAGCCGCAGAAACACCTGGCCAGGATCCCGGGCAGCCGGGAGGAGACCGGGCTCCCCTCCCATCTGAACAGACCAGCTGCAGGCGTAGCACAGACCCCCACAGAGTACCTCTATTGGTGGTGCAGGGTCCGGTCCCTGGGGATCCCTCACACAGGCCAGCAGACACCAGGGGAGCCGTGGACTGAGTGGATGAGCCCAAGTTGTGGGGGCCAGGAAGATCCCACTTCTCCAGAGCCCCTAAGGAATGGAGAAGGAAAAACAGCATGAGGGCTCCAGCCCATTGTACCCCAGGGGTTAACTCAACCGCCTCCGCCCGAGGGAAGAGGAAGGAGACATGCTGGGGATCAAAAGATCCTCTTTGCTTCCATCCGACACTAATCAGTGAGAGAGCATGAGTGTAGAGTGTGCCTCCTTCAACACAAAGCAAAGAACTGATGGGATTCTCCCGGGAGGGGGTGTATAGGCAGTAGGGGAGGAGTTACACTTTTAGGTGTAATGCCTTGTGTGTCCTCCGGAGGTTGGAAGCTATACACCCAATGTCTGGGTCTCCCAATGGAGCGCAAAAGAAAATAAAATATAAGCCGATCAGGCAATAAAACAAGAGAACACCAACACAACAAGGCCACCAGGCCTCAGGGAGGGTGCTGTGTCCCCCAATTAGAGGTTAAGAGAAAGAGAATTTACGGTGAGTACAAAAAATTCTACTTTTCTCTGTCGCCTCATTGGGGGACACAGGACGATGGGACGTCCTAAAGCAGTCCCTGGGTGGGAAAAAAACATCCACAACTGAAAAACGCAGTCTACAGACTAGCGGCCACTGCCTGCAGGATGCGCCTACCCAGGCTCACATCTGCCGAGGCCTGAGTATGAACACGATAGTGTTTTACAAAGGTGTGAAGGCTAGACCAAGTAGCAGTCGTGTACACCTGCTCAGCCGAAGCCTGGTGCTGAAAAGCCCAGGAGGCACCCACCGTGCGAGTGGAGTAAGCCAGCAACCCCGATGGAAAGGGCAAGTTGCGGAAAGAGTAAGCTTCCTGAATAGTAAGCCTAATCCACCGGGCGAGAGTGGCCTTGGAAGCTGCCAACCCTCTCCGGAAGGACGAATAGAGAATTCGTCTTCCTGAAAGGCGCTGTTCTAGACACAAAGTCGCAGAGCCCGGACCAGATCCAGGGTGTGCAGCGCCTTTTCAATGCGGTGCACCGGAGCCGGGCAGAAAGATGGCAGGACAATGTCCTCATTCAAATGGAAAGAGGAAACCACCTTGGGAAGAAAGGACGGCGTCGTCCGCAGCACCACCTTATCCTGATGAAAAGTAAGGAAAGGTGTCTTACAGGAAAGCGCCGCCAAGTCAGAAACCCTCCGAATGGAGGTGATCACCACAAGAAACACCACCTTCTGAGAGAGAAGACGCAAGGATACTTACCGGAGAGGCTCGAAAGGTGGTTTCTGAAGCACGTCCAGGACCAGATTCAAGTCCCAGGCTTCCAAAGGCCTCCTATACTGTGGAACAATACGTCACACACCCTGCAAAAAAGTACGAACCCGGGGTTTCGTGGCCAATCTGCGTTGAAAAAGCACAGATAGGGCAGAGACCTGACCCCTAAAAGAACCAAAGGAAAGCCCCTTGTTCAACCCGGCCTGCAGGAAACCCAGAACTGCAGGAAGGGAAAAATGCAAGGGCGGGAGACCTCCCGAGTCGCACCAGGCGAAGAAGGCTTTCCAAGTCCGGTGGTAAATAAGAGCAGAAACAGGTTTTCTCGCGCAAGCTCCTCCGAAAAACCCGCCTGAGTCAAAAGTCGGGTCTCAAGGGCCAGACCATCAAACGAAGCACCCCTGAGTTCTGGTGGTGAAATGGGCCCTGGGAGAGAAGATCCGGACGGTCCGGCAGCCGTCACGGAACGTCTGCAGCTGTACGAGTTGTACGAGATCAGGGTACCATGATCTCCTGGGCCAGTCCGAGGCCACCAGAAGTACCGGAACGTGTTCCGCTCTGACTTTCTGCACCACCCTGGGAATTAGGGCCAGAGGCGGAAAGACGTATGGGAAACGAAACTGCGTCCAGTCCTGGACCAGAGCGTCTGATCCCAGAGCACGGGGATCTCGGGAGCGGGCAAAGAAGGCAGGAACCTGCATGTTCTTCCGTGATGCCATGAGATCCACATCCGGGATCCCGAACCGATCGCAGATCTGATTGAAGACATCCGGATGGAGAGCCTATTCTCCTGACGCAAGACCCTGACGACTGAGAAAGTCCGCCACCCAATTCTCGATCCCCGGAATGTGGACTGCCGACAGAACCGCCTCCGAAGATTCAGCCCAATGAAGAATCGGCTCCACTTCCCGCATTGCTGACTTGCTGCGCGTTGCGCCCTGATGGTTGGCATGGGCCACCGCCGTGGCATTGTCCAACTGAATACGAATGTGACGGCCCTTCAGGAGATGATGGAAACTCTTCAGTGCCAAGTAAATGGCTCAAATCTCCAGGAGATTGATGAGCAGAGAAGACTCCTCCGGAGTCCACCGACCCTGGGCCGTAGGATGACAAAACACCGCTCCCCAGCCGAGGAGACTGGCGTCGGTGGACAACACGTCCCACTGGACTGGCAGAAACGATCTCCCTTGGGAGAGAGACGATGGAATCAGCCACCAGCGGAGAGAAAGCCTTGTCGCCGCCGATAGTCGGAAAACCCAGTGAAGGGTGAACGGACTGCGATTCCAGGCCGTCAGGAGATCCAACTGCAATGGACGGAGATGCCACTGAGCAAAAGGCACTGCCTCCATTGTCAACACCATCTTCCCCAAGACCCGCATTGCGAACCGAAGGGAATGTGGAACAGGACGCAGGAGTAAACGAATTGCACAGCACAGAGACTGAACCTTGTCCTGAGGAAGAAGGACAAGTCCCCGAGACGTGTCCAGGATCCCAGGAATGAGACCCTGCGGCTGGGGACCAGAGAAGACTTTGGGAGATTAAGAATCCATCACAGATGCGAGAGAGTGTCCATCGTGACGCGGACACCGTCCTCGCGGTCCCTGAAAGACTGACCCTTGATTAACAGGTCGTCCAAGTACAGAAAAACCAACGCCCCCACGGACGTGCAGCACGGCCATGACCGCCGCCATGACCTTGGTGAAAACTCGCAGGGCAGTTGCCAATCCGAAAGGAAGAGCAACAAACTGGTAATGATCCTCGCCCACAGCGAAGCGCAAGAACCATTGGTGAGACTTGGCTATCGGAAAATGCAAGTAAGAGTCCTTGATATCGATGGAAGCGAGGAACTCCCCCTGCCGCATGGAGGCGATGACGGAATGCAGGGATTCCATCTGAAAGTGTCGAACTCGGACAAATCTGTTCAGATGTTTTAAATCCAAAACAGGACGGGAAGGCCCGTCTTTCTTTGGCACGATAAACAGATTCGAGTAGAATCCGTGAAACCGCTTGCCCTGAGGGACCGGAACAACGACTCCCGCTCACTGAAGGGAGTCGATGGTCCGAAAGAAGGCGTCCTTGTCCAGTGGACGAAAGAAAGAACCTCCTGTAAGGAAGAGTGTGAAACTCGATGCTGTAACCGAAAGACACCAAGTCCCGGACCCACTGATCATCTGTAACAGCGAGCCAGACATGCCGAAAACGGGAAAGTCTGCCGCCCACTCGGGAAGAGTCTTCCGGAGGAGCCGAGTCAGGAAGAGGAAAACCTCTGCGATCCGGAGTCCTTTGACTTGGACTTCCTGTTTCGGGCTGCCAGCCGGAACCCGACTTACTGGGAGGCTGAGAACCTCTGTCCGCACGTGGCGCACGGGCCAACTGAACCGGACGAGAGACGGACCACCCAGACGAGTTCCGAAAGGACCAGAACCTCGCCTGTTGACCCCTGGAGAATTTATGCTTGGGCTTTTGCTGACGAAATGAGGTACTTTTTTTTTTTTTTTTTTTTAACCAGTTGTTTTTATTTATTTATTTCAAATATACAAAACCAAATCAAATCAAAAACTTCAAAAATGGCAATCAAGACATTTCGTGAAACATAAATATATGAACCCATATATAAAACCCCTACCCCACCCCTCCCCCCTTCCCAGTACGCATCCACCATATCGCTTACAGATAGTCACTCAGATTCCCATAATTAGGATCCACCTTTAATCGCGTTCCAACCAAGCCGCCCAAATTTGTTCGAATGTTTGGTCTTTGTTCCTCCTCTTATTTACTACTAGTAAAAAGGCCCGATGCAATTGCATCGGGAGCGAGGTGAAATGCATTGTGTGTATACAGGCGGGTCAGTGGGTATCAGAGTATACAGGCGGGTCAGTGGGTATCAGAGTATACAGGAGGGTCAGTGGTAGTAGAGCATCGAGGCGGCTCTGTGGGTAGCAGATTATGGAGGCGGCTCTGTGGGTAGCAGAGTATCGAGGTGGCTCTGTGGGTAGCAGAGTATCGAGGCGGCTCTGTGGGTAGCAGAGTATCGAGGCGGCTCTGTGGGTAGCAGAGTATCGAGGCGGCTCTGTGGGTAGCAGAGTATCGAGGCGGCTCTGTGGGTAGCAGAGTATCGAGGCGGCTCTGTGGGTAGCAGAGTATCGAGGCGGCTCTGTGGGTAGCAGAGTATCGAGGCGGCTCTGTGGGTAGCAGAGTATCGAGGCGGCTCTGTGGGTAGCAGAGTATCGAGGCGGCTCTGTGGGTAGCAGAGTATCGAGGCGGCTCTGTGGGTAGCAGAGTATCGAGGCGGCTCTGTGGGTAGCAGAGTATCGAGGCGGCTCTGTGGGTAGCAGAGTATACAGGCGGCTGTGTGGGTAGCAGAGTATAGTGGCGGCTCTGTGGCTAGCAGAGTATCGAGGCGGCTCTGTGGGTAGCAGAGTATTGAGGCGGCTCTGTGGGTAGCAGAGTATCGAGGCGGCTCTGTGGGTAGCAGAGTATCGAGGCGGCTCTGTGGTGGAGGGGTGAGGAGAGATGCGGCTCAGTGGTGGAGGGGTGAGGAGAGATGGGTGTCTGTGGTAGAGGGGTAAGGAGAGAAGCGGGTCAGTGGTGGAGGGGTGAGGAGAGAAGCACACAGTATATACATACATGAGACATTGTATAGCAACAGAGCAGTACATAATGCACACATATAACACAGTATACACACATTAAGAAGAGTATGAACAGATACAGGGTGTAGAGACAGGAGACAGGGTGTAGAGACAGGAGACAGAGTGTAGAGACAGGAGACAGAGTGTAGAGACAGGAGACAGAGTGTAGAGACAGGAGACAGAGTGTAGAGACAGGAGACAGAGTGTAGAGACAGGAGACAGAGTGTAGAGACAGGAGACAGAGTGTAGAGACAGGAGACAGAGTGTAGAGACAGGAGACAGAGTGTAGAGACAGGAGACAGAGTGTAGAGACAGGAGACAGAGTGTAGAGACAGGAGACAGAGTGTAGAGACAGGAGACAGAGTGTAGAGACAGGAGACAGAGTGTAGAGACAGGAGACAGAGTGTAGAGACAGGAACAGAGTGTAGAGACAGGACACAGAGTAGTACAGAGAAAGACAGGACACAGAGTATACAGAGACAATGACAGGACAAGAGTATACAGAGACATGACAGGGACAGAGTATACAGAGACATGACAGGGACAGAGTATACAGAGACATGACAGGGACAGAGTATACAGAGACATGACAGGGACAGAGTATACAGAGACATGACAGGGACAGAGTATACAGAGACATGACCGGGACAGAGTATACAGAGACATGACAGGGACAGAGTATACAGAGACATGACAGGGACAGAGTATACAGAGACATGACAGGGACAGAGTATACAGAGACATGACAGGGACAGAGTATACAGAGACATGACAGGGACAGAGTATACAGAGACATGACAGGGACAGAGTATACAGAGACATGACAGGGACAGAGTATACAGAGACATGACAGGGACAGAGTATACAGAGACATGACAGGGACAGAGTATACAGAGACATGACAGGACAGAGTAACAGACATGACAGGACAGGTATACAGAGACATGACAGGGACCGAGTATACAGAGACATGACAGGGACAGAGTATACAGAGACATGACAGGGACAGAGTATACAGAGACATGACAGGGACAGAGTATACAGAGACATGACAGGGACAGAGTATACAGAGACATGACAGGGACAGAGTATACAGAGAGATGACAGGGACAGAGTATACAGAGAGATGACAGGGACAGAGTATACAGAGAGATGACAGGGACAGAGTATACAGAGACATGACAGGGACAGAGTATACAGAGACATGACAGGGACAGCGTATACAGAGACATGACAGGGACAGCGTATACAGAGAGATGACAGGGACCGAGTATACAGAGAGATGACAGGGACCGAGTATACAGAGAGATGACAGGGACCGAGTATACAGAGAGATGACAGGGACAGAATATACAGAGAGATGACAGGGACAGAGTATACAGAGAGATGACAGGGACAGAGTATACAGAGAGATGACAGGGACAGAGTATACAGAGACATGACAGGGACAGAGTATACAGAGACATGACAGGGACAGATTATACAGAGAGATGACAGGGACAGCATATACAGAGACATGACAGGGACAGCGTATACAGAGACATGACAGGGACAGCGTATACAGAGACATGACAGGGACAGAGTATACAGAGACATGACAGGGACAGCGTATACAGAGAGATGACAGGGAGAGAGTATACAGAGACATGACAGGGACAGCGTATACAGAGACATGACAGGGACAGCGTATACAGAGACATGACAGGGACAGAGTATACAGAGACATGACAGGGATAGAGTATACAGAGACATGACAGGGACAGAGTATACAGAGACATGACAGGGACAGAGTATACAGAGACATGACAGGGACAGAGTATACAGAGACATGACAGGGACAGCGTATACAGAGAGATGACAGGGACAGAGTATACAGAGAGATGACAGGGACAGAGTATACAGAGAGATGACAGGGACAGCGTATACAGAGACATGAGAGGGACAGAGTATACAGAGACATGACAGGGACAGCGTATACAGAGAGATGACAGGGACAGCGTATACAGAGACATGACAGTTTATGCTCACCTCTCCCCGAGCCCCCGCCGTTTAACGCCGTCTTCCTGCAGTGTCCCGGACTCCCGGTGGATCCCGCAGGCTGCCGGTGTCTGCACAGGTCTGCTACTGCAGTTCAGGACCTGTGGTGATGTCAGAGTCACGTGACACCAGGTTAGCATGGAGTAAGCTGGCGTCACATGACTGTGACATCACCAGAGGTCCTGAACTGCAGTAGAAGACTTGTGCAGACAGCGGGAGCCTGCGGGATCCACCGGGAGTCCGGGACACTGCAGGAAGACGGCGCCAGACGGCGGGGGCTCGGGGAGAGGTGAGCATATGTTTTTTGTTTTTTTTTTTGTAAACAGTAGTGCGGCTGCGGCTCGCGCAAAGGAGCTTGGGATTCGGCTACAACGCCCGAATTCCCAACTCCCGATTATATAAGTAGATGTCTTCCAGCCTTATGATTTGTTGTGCTTTACGGATAAATTCTTGCCTTGTTGGAGGGTCCTGATTTATCCATTTACTAGCTATCAGTTTTCGTGCGACATACAATAGCCTGGCTATGGCTATCCTACTAGCCTCAGACACTGAAATCTCCGACACATCCCCCAATACACACATTATTGGATTCTTTTGAATCTTACAGTCGTATACTCCCTCGATTCTGGTAATAACCATTGTCCAGTAAACCGACAGGCGGGGGCACGACCACAGCATATGTAGTAAGTCAGCCCCCTCCGATCCGCACCTGGGACGACACGAATCCCGCCTCAGGCCCGCTCTAAACATTACCATCGGAGTCCTATAGGTCCTGTGAATGATATATAGTTGCGATATTCTCGCTTGTTCACTTAGGGATAGTCGGGGCACCGTTTCAAGTATGGATTCCCACTGGTCCTCAGTCAGTTCACCCACGTCTCCCTCCCATTTGCTTTTAGCCTTCGGTCGGTACCCTTCCAGAAATGCATGTAACAAATCATTATAGATCCCTGAGATCACTCCTTTTGAGTTCCCCGACATGCATATATAATCTATCGTGATGTCTTTATTAATAGTCATATCCACACTCTGTCGTTGTGCCCTCCATGCATGCTGAATCCCAAGGTATTGAAACTCCCAAGTGCCCGGAATATCATAACCCTCCCTTAGTTCAGAAAAGGGTCGCACCCTCCTCTCTTTCATCAACTGTCCCACATATTGCACCCCTTTCTTCTGCCAAGGTACCATCGACCCCATTTTGCGGGATTCCTCCAGATGCACATTATCCCAGATTGGTGAGTAGTTTGTTAAGCCCTGTATTCCTCGAATCTTTTTAATAGCTATCCAGCTCTTCTGGATAAGACGAACTGTTGGAAATTGTATTCCCAGTTTCTCAAACGTGCCATCCTCTAGCCCCTGAACCAATGTCTCCCTGCCCGAGAAGTGCGATAAAAACCTGCCTCCAGATCCTGTAGTAGTATTATTAGTGTCCCTCCACCCCCTCATATGCTGGCCCTGCCCTGCTAAAAAGTATATCCAGGCGTTTGGAACCGCCAATTCCGCTTCTTCCTTCCCCCTCTGGAGAGTTTCCAATTTGATCCTAGCAGATCTCCTGCCCCATATTAGAGATCTGAAGATGGCGTTAACTCCATTAAATTTCTTTTTAGCTATCCATATAGGTGAGTTGTGTAGGACATACATTAATTGAGGCATAAGCACCATCTTAATCAAATTGGTTCTTCCAGTCACCGATAGAGGTAGCTTGCACCAAGCGTTCATTTTCTGTTTAAATTTGTCCAACAGAGGGACAATATTGAGATCCCAGTACCTTGCCAAGGGAAGAGCCACCCACACCCCCAAGTATTTGAACTGGGTCACCAGCTGAAGTTGCCTCCCCCGAGCAGTGATCTCATCCTCTCCCACTTCCCTGTCCACCGCCATAATACAGGATTTATGTCAATTTATCTTTAAACCGGAGATATTACCAAACTGTTGAATTATATCCATAGCACTCCCCAGTGCATCTCCCGAATTGTCCAAAAATAGCAAAATATCATCCGCATAGAGCGCAATCTTTTCCATAATATTTCCAAATCTGAATCCAACCAACCCCCTGGGACAATCTGATTTTGGCCGCCAGGGGCTCCACCGCCACCGCAAACAACAGCGGGGACAGCGGGCACCCCTGTCTGGTTCCCCTGTGTAGCCTGAAGGTCCCACACCGTGCCCCATTCACCTTGATCGCCGCTCGGGGTGAAGAGTACAGCAGCCTCACCCAAGACAGGAAGCCCTCTCCAAAACCCATTACTGCCATAATTTTCCATAGGTACCTCCACTCCACACTATCGAATGCCTTTCTTGCGTCAAGCGATACCACCACCCTCCTGCCACTATTGTCTGCTGGAAGTTGAAGATTAAGGAACAAACGCCTCAGATTAATTGCCGTTGAACGGCCAGGGACAAACCCAGATTGGTCTGTATGTATTAAGTTTTGTATGACCCCAGACAGGCGAGTGGCCAGGATAGTAGCTAATACCTTGACATCGGTATTCAGTAGGGATATCGGCCTATATGACTCCGCGTTCTCAGGATCTTTCCCTTCCTTTGGCAATACCACCACACTGGCCTCCTCCATAGAACTTGCAAGTGCCCCCTTTTCCCTCGCCTTATCAAAGACCTGTTTCAATTTAGGTGCCAACATTTCCGAGAATTCCTTATACACTTCCCCTGGGATATCATCATTCCCGGGCGACTTATTGGCCGGTAGAGCAAGAATAGCTGTCTCCACCTCCTCCACTCCTATGGGTTCGTCTAATCTCTGTCTTTCTTCCTCAGTTAATGTAGGCAGATTCACACCCCCCAGAAATTCCTCCACTTCCTCATCCCCAGCTCTTGCAACCGACGTGTACAAATCAGAGTAAAAATCTGCAAATACCTCCAGTATACCTGGTGTGTCTGTAACCAGCGTACCACCAGCATCCTTCAATTTGTAGACAAAGTTGCTTTCCCTTTGGGCTGTCGATATCACCGCCAGCAGTCTACCCACTCTCTCTCCTTCCTCAAAGAATACTGATTGTTGAAATGCCCTCTTTCTCTCACTCCGCACCATGTGCATCTTATTTACCGCGTCCTGCGCCTTTTTGAATTTGTCATGGGTCTCTCTCATAGGGTTCAGTATCAAGTCAGCTTCCGCCTTAGTCAGAGCGTCTCTCACCTCCCGATCCGCAGCCCTATGACGGGTTTTACACTGTGCGATGTCTCTAATGAAGATCCCCTTCATATAAGCCTTCATGGTGTCCCATACAATTGTCGCCTCCGCACTCCCCTCATTGTCTCTAAAAAACAGCTCTAGTTCACTCCCAATAGCAGTCAGATCTAACGTTTTGAGCCATGTCGGATGCAGAGACCATCCCCCCCCCCGTCGCCCCCTTTTGGACTCCAGCTGTATTGTTACCTGTAGTGGGCTGTGGTCAGATAAAGCCCTTTGTAAGTATTCAACGTCCGTCACCAGTGCATCCATTGCTGTGTCCCCCAATGCAAGATCTATCCTAGACAGCGTGCCGTGTGTAGCAGAATAATAGGAGAAGTGCTTTCTTCCCTCGTTTCTCACTCTCCATACATCAATCAATCCCAGTTCCGTTACATAGCACCCAAATGTTGACAGCCTATCCATCCTTTCGGGCAGCCCTCCCGAACTAAATTTATCCCAGTATTCATTCATCACGTTATTCACATCCCCCATTATAAGTACCGGTGAGCCTCCTTTACCATTGGTTAGTTCAACCACTTCTTGCAATTTCTTTTTGGAATATGGAGGTGGGATGTATAGGGCCACTAGGGTCATCTCCCGCTCAAAAAGCCTACAGGAAACCCAGATAAATTGTCCGTCTATCAATATGCACTTCTAGTTCCTCATAATGCGTGCCGGCGTGTACTAATAGTGACACCCCTCTAGCGTAAGATGAATAAGTAGAATGATATGCTTTCATAATCCAGGGTTTTGAAAACCACTGTATCGATGCTTTAGTGAGATGGGTCTCCTGCAGGCATGTAACCATTGCTGCACTCGTTCTAACATATTGAAAGACTGCAGCCCTCTTAGTTTAATCCGAGAGCCCTCTAACATTCCAACTCAGCAGTCTCACCACACTACCACTCATGGTCATGAATAGAGGCCATGTTCTGTAGACATCTTAAATACACATTTTGACCCAATAACCCTTCATAGTTGACCCATTTCTGTTGCATAAATGGATGCGCACCAGACCCTAACCCTCCCCTCCTCTCCCCCTCCCCTCCCCCTTCCCAACTCCCCATGTGTAAACTCCCGCTGAAACCAGTGAGAGTGGGGATACAACAGATCCCAAAGCTGTGCAACCAGTTCTTGCATGTAGGTAAACCCGTACATCTTAGGGATATCCGGCAGTCCCTCCGCCATTGTTGTGCGTCTAGCAATAGACTTCTTCTTCTCAGAGTCCCGTATCAGTATAATATATATCTTCAATAGAAAACATCAAAAATACAATGAAAAACCAGTACCTGTTGAGAAGGATAAAAGAGAACAAATCAGCCCCTCAAAAATAAAAATAAAAGGAGGGGATAATTAGAAACAAGAAAGAAGTGGATAAAGAGGGACGAAACCCCCTCAAAGGGATGATCCAGCATTGCGTCTCTCTCCACTCCCTCCCAGTGCACCGAAACAGTGCCGCAGTCAGATATATAAAGACTCTGGAACAGCTTTAACTTCTAATAATCACCACCCCGCCGTTATGCAGGATCCTTTCACACCGGTCAGTTAGTGCGATCTCGATCTCCTCCTTCCTGAAGCTTAGTGTGGTTCCGATCCATCCAGGCTGCAGCAGCCTCCGGGTTGGGAAAGAAGTGAACACCTCCCAAGACCTCTACCCGCAGCTTCGCCAGGAAAATGGTGGAATATTTTACACTCCATGCACGGAGCTTCCGCTTCACAGTGCTATATTTCATGCGAAGCTTCTGGACCTCTGCAGAATAATCCGGGTATAGTTCAATACGTTTTCCTTCAAAATTAAGCTCCTGCATTCTACTAGCTTTGCGTAGGATGGTGTCCCTATCCCTGCAGTTCAGTATCCTTGCCAGCATGGTACGGGGTTCATCACCGGGGACAGGAGGCCTCATGGGGACCCTATGTGCCCTTTCCACTGCAAATACACGTGACAATTGAGCTGCCCCAAACTTCTCCAGCAACCATTTTTCCACGAATTCTGTGGGGTCCCGTCCCTCCACTCTCTCCGGAAATCCCACCATACGAATGTTATTGCGCCTCGATCTGTTTTTGAGGTCGTCAGATTTATTAGCTGCTGCTGTTATTCTCGCTCCATGCTGCTGCTGTGTTTTTTGCACTACCACCATTGTATCCTCCGACTCCCCCACTCTCTTCTCCACTTCAGTCAGCCTCGTATTGGTTTTGTGCATTGCAGCCTTTATTCCTCCCATCTCCTCTCTCACAGTGTTTACTTGCTGTGTCAAAGCTGTTAGAGCAGATTTGCAATATGATACTATGTGGAACACATCCCTCAGGGTCGGTTCCCCTTCCTCCATGGTCTCAATCTGCTGACTCCCCGAGGCCTCCTCCCCGTCCTGCAGAGTTTCATCATCCTCCACCCCTTCTCCAGTCTCCTTCATTGTGTCCATCTCCTCACCATTATCATCTGCCCCCTCCTGCTGCTGCAGTGTCACCTTACTGGATGTGTCCCTTGCATACTGCTGCAGCCGCTCCGCTACCTCCATGTTTCTCACAAAGGCAGCGTTCCTTCTGCCCGCCTCCTCCTCTCTCTCGGCGCCATCTTGTCCGGCCGCACTGCTCCCCGCTCCGGCATCTCTCTGCCTCCTGCGGACCATCTCCGCCTCCCGAAGCCGTTCCGATGCTCTCCCCTGGCTCCAGGGACCTTCGGACATCTGTTAGTAGCTGTTAAGGCTCAACTTGAGGGCTCTTGGCAGGATAATTAGACGCTGTGGCGGCGGAGGAGCTCTGCCTCGCGTCTACTCACATCTAGTGTCAGGCCACACCCGAAATTAGGTACTTTTACCCCCTGTCATGTCAGAGATCAGTTTATCCAGCTTGTCTCCAAATAGACGCCCACCCAAATAAGGCATGCCGGTGAGCGACCTCTTTGAAGCGGAATTTGCCTTCCATTCTCAAAGCCAGAGAGCTCGGCAAATGGCGATGGCATTTAAAGCCGCCGCCACCACAGTGCAATTAGCCGCATCAATAGAAGCGTGCACCAAGAATTCTCCAGTGATAGACATCTAAGCAGCCAGATCCAACAACTCTGGATCCGCACCTCTGTGACGTAACACGGAATGCAAATCACCCGCCTAGGTCACAATGGCCTTAGCCACCCACATCGAGGCAAAAGAAGGAGAAAGCAACGACCCTGAAGCCTCAAACACTGATCTAGACGATTCTTCCAACGGACGGTCCATGGAGTCCTTGATAGACGCATCAGAAAGAGAATGAAGAGTCCTAGACGCCAGACGGGACACTGGAGGATCCACCTGCGGAGAATCCGACCAGGCTTGTGCCACCGCTGGCAAAAAAGGATAACGAGCTTCAATCGCCTTACGATTACCAAACCGTTTATCCAGCTGCGACCACTGTTTCTGCAGAACTTCCTAAATCTCAGGATGATCGGAGAACACCTTCTGAGGTCTCATGGGCCTCTTGAAAGATATCACGTGGTCCGATAAGGCGACTGGAGCCGGGTCAGACACTGACAAGGACTGATTAACAGCTGAAACCAGGACATCCACCATGGCAAGGGTATCAGAGGAAGCGGACTCAAGCAAATCACCCAGATCCGCCTCCACATCCGAATCACGGAGCTCACCCGACGAGCGAGATTCACAGGACCTACTCCGTGCAGGAGAAGCCTGAGAACCCTGAGATGGGGCCGAGGGAGACCCCCTGCTGAGTCTCTTCCTACCAGAAGCATGGAAGGAAGGAGTACGAGAGCGCGTCTCCTCCTGACCGGAACCATCACCCGGGTGAGCCCGGCCGGTCTGAAGTGCTGGACGATGGACGGGCCTGCATCACCCGGATCAGCGTCTCACATAGCTGCTGGATGGGTTGGCTTACAGACTGCAACAACGCAACCGCCCATTCCGGCGGAGCGGGGACGCTAGCAGCCACCACCTCACCAGCGGGTGCCTGCTCAGAGACAGGGGCACAAGGCTGAGAGGAATTAGAGGGACAGGCCTGACAGAGCGGGGTAGAGGCAACCACAGGGAAACTCAGCCTTGCACACAGTGCAAAAAAGATTTTTGTGTACTCACCGTAAAATCCTTTTCTCTTAGCCTCTAATTGGGGGACACAGACCATGGGTGTTATGCTGCTGTCCACTAGGAGGCGACACTAGGCAGAATCTGCAAAAGAGTTAAGTGGCTCCTCCTCTGCAGTATACACCCCTGGAGCAGGAAGTGCTTCACCAGTTTTGTGCTAAAGCAGTAGTAGAGTTAACATATAATAACAGTAAAACAGGGCCTGTAACCACACAGACAACCCGTGTAAACAGATATAGCTAACAAGTTAATAACAGTGTAACCGAGCCTGAAATTAAACAGGCACATGTGTAAACAGGCAAGAGTTAGCAAAGTAATATTAGTGCAAGGCCTGTAAGCAGGCACATGCGTAAACCGTGAGAGTCAACGGAGCAATAATGGTATAACAAGGCCTGTAACTAAACAGGCTCACAGTACTACAAGGCCCGTAACCAAACAGGCACAAATTTAAACATTCAACAGTTAAAAGAGTGATAATAGGCAAACATGTGTAGACATGTTAACCATGTAACAGCTGAGAAGCTATGTAAGAACTGTAGAAAAGGCCCACAAGAGCAATAGGGTGGGTGCTGTGTCCCCCAATTAGAGACTAAGAGAAAAGGATTTTACGGTGAGTACACAAAAATCAGACCCTGGGTGGGAAAAGCTATGGAACAAGTAATGCTGAACATGTGCAGCGAAGGACTCTGTACCTACAGGCAGTCTGCTGTCACCTGGAGGACACGTGTACCTAGACCCGCATCAGCCAAAGACTGATTGCGCACTTTAGTGGCTTTTAGACGTATGTTGTCTAGACCAGTTTAGCTGCAGCACACGGTAAGTGTGCTAACATCTGGGGCCGGCCAGCTCAGAAGACCCCCACGGCCGTAAGTGAATGTGCCGTGACAACGGCAGGAAGGTGCAGGTTGTCGCAGAGATAAGCGTCTTAGATGGTTGATCGAATTTACGTAACTATAGTAGCCTGGAGGCTGATATGTCTTTATTTTTGCCCTTTGAAAAAAGTAATAGAAAATCTCACTTTCTAAAAGGGGGTACTGTTTTGGATACATATTTATATATATAGGGCCCTGAAGAGGTCCTTCATATGCAGCACCTTCATGACCCGATGGCCTGGAAACAGGCGCCGTAGTGGCCAAGAGTTACTTTCATGTAGGCAAAAAAGGTATCTCGCCATTGGAAGAAAGGATGGAAGATAAGGAAGGGTGATTTACCTGAAAGCACTGCAAACTTCTCTACTCCTTGGAAAGAAGTAATTGCCACCAAAAAACACCCTTGTTTGTGGGAGCCTGTTAAGGGAGACACTCCCATGAAACTGAAATGGTGTTTTGTTTTGTTTAGCCGCGAGGACAAGATTTAGGTCCCACGGGTGCAGTCGTACGTTGCATGGAGAAGATAATTAGCAGACCCCTCGATGGAAGGATGTCCTTGAGGTATGGTCGCTAAACGTTTCTGGAAGAGAGTGGAAGGGCTGAGAACCTGCTCCTTGAGAGAACCTAAAGACAGGCCTTAATCTATGCCTGATTTCAGTAACCTGAGTATTCTTGATAGAGAATAGGGACATGGAGAATGGGTAGCGATGCACCCAGCAACCCAAAAATGATCTTCCATGTGCGATGGCATATGTTTGATGAGACCAGTTTCCTCACTCTGACCACGCTCAGTAAAAAATTCAAAGAAAACCCCATCTGGGTTAAGGTCCGGGTCTCAAATGCCACGCCATCAAATCGAAGATGAAAAACTCGACGGTAGACCAGGTCTTGCCACAGTAGATCTGAACTATCTGGTTGAACGGCCTGACAACCGCCATGGCACAGCTACGTTGAGTGGGATTTCGGAAGTGAATCCAGCCCTGGTCTGGTGCGTGTGCTTCAAATAACTGTGGGTAATGAAAAACTGGCAACTTGGCCTTGAGGGGCGATACCATGAGATCCACATCTGGGATTCTCTAATGCCGGTAGAATCATGAAGCAACATGAGGGTGGGAGACCCATACCCGTGAAAACCTTCCTTTGCGGCTGGCGGCTGAAGGAATCCCAATTCGGATTGCCTAGACCGGTACAAAACCACCTGAATGCACTGAGATCATGGATTCCCATCCAGCTACATGCATGATGAACATCATCCTGTCGGAGACTGCGGTTTCCGCCCCAGAGATTGACGACTGCCGCAGCCATGGTCCATTTAACTGTGTAGAGATGTAACAGTCAGGCCAAAGGTATCTGAAGACCGCACGTGCTATGTCAATTTCCACGAATCTCCCGGAGAGCGCTGGACCTTCTCGAAACTGGGCGAGATTATGTGCCCTGTTGTCCTGTGATGGGGTATACCATTCCCCATCCTGAGGGCTCACGGTAGTAGTCAGAACCATTCAGCATGTTGGAATGAAAAAAAAACGTCCCTGCGGGAGAGAGAGAGGGTGGGCAGAGCCACCAGTGGTGAGGCCGCCTGGCTAAACACGACAGGCGACAAACAGTTCCTGTCCAGTGAGTTAGGTTCTTGTTCCATGACTTAAGCGTGGAGAGTGAAGGCTGGTCGAGATGCAGCTGAACAAGGGAACCTGCCTCTATTGCTGCCATCCTGTTGTCTACGCCCTGCCTGGCAGGGCTTAAGTACAGAGGAACCTGAAGGAAGGGGGTGCGGACTCCCGGCCGCAGGCCCCGATTCCTGTTCTGTGGAAGGTTGATCACTGATGTGATATATCGAACTGTTGGAACAAGATCGGAATTGTGGAGGCTGGACAAGTCTCCTAACTCCTTGTAGTGTCTACCGTGTTGTGCACGCTGTGTTCGGCAGTCCGTGAGGATCGGTGTCTTGATAAGCCCTGGGTCCGGTACAGAAAGAAAACAACCCCCTTGGAGTAAAATGGTGGTCCTGACGTCCTCCCTGACTCTAGTGAGCAGTTAGGGCGACGTAGTCAACTTGAACGGGCATGCCACCTTTAGTAGTGTTCTCTTAAGATTGTCAAACTGAGGAACCTGTGGCCAGGAAGTGTAATAGGAATATGCCGGTAGGCATCCTGTATGTATACACGCACGGAATACTGCGCGATTCTTGAAGTTAATGTGGAGTGGTGATTTCATGTGGAAAAGTCTTATCCAGACATGAATGTTGGTGGTTTTCAATCCAGCACGGATGGAGCTGTACCTTCCTGTGTGTGGGCCACCGATAGGCTGGACTAGAATCTTTAAAAAACGTTCCTCTCCTGATACTGGTACAGTAACTCCAGAAATGAGGATAAACTCCACTGTGAGGAACTGCTAATGAATTACGAAGGGACCGGCATACGGTATCGACGGCGGATAACGTGCCATCCTGGTTCGTACTGGGGGAGGGAAGGCTACTGCCTCCCCTGGCATCTGAGTTTAACCTGTCCAGCTGTTGTCCAAACAGGTGTCCGCTGAGATATGGAATACCCGCGAAGGATTCCTTAGAGATAGCGGCCATTTTTCCCTTTCCATAATCGGAGGGTACGTCTAATGGGAATGGCATTGGTGACTGCGACTGCTGCGCAGTTAGCAGCGTTTAGGGCTGCATGCATCAGATAGAAAGTTATAGAAGCAAGTGGAGCAGTCTGGGCCGCCAGAGTGGGATCGGCGGACAAGACATTTATTTAGTGTGGTCAAACCACTAATGCTGTGAAAGCTTGCACGGCTTCGACAGAAGTGAATCTAGGTGCAAGTGAAGGCCATGACGCTGTAAAAACTGATCTGGTCAGTTGGGTAGCCAGACGGTCAGGCGCCTCTTCAACCAAGAGGTTGTTAGACCCAGGTGGATCCTAGCAAGTCAGCGCAGTTGTGCCAGAAGAGCTTGATGGCCTGCCTTGATCACCCACGGTTGGCCGGCCATGTACGGCGTCTGAAGACCAAAGCTCTCTCCGAGCCTTTCCTTAGGGAATTGCAGCAGGTAGTTCCCTGAGAGCTGCAGCAAGGAGGAAGCGCCGCTGCTTTTCTTGACGCTGGACTCCAGCTGCACGGCGTGTGTCCTGAGGACTGCAGCGGGGGAGAGGCACTGCTGAGCCCGTTAACAACATGGTACCGACTTCTTGCTATGCTCTAATGCCATAGCTGCTGAGGGCCCCAGCGGTACGCTGTGGGTCCCGAACACTGCAGCAGGAGGAGAAAATGCTAACCTCCTGACCGTGGCCTTAGCGGTACTGTACGAAGCTGCAGCAGGAGAGAAGCACGCTGATCCTCTGCTATGTGCGATAGGGAGGAAGCATGTGAAGCTGCAGTAGGGAATAGGACCAATGAATCTCTGGTTATCATGTGCAGCCGGGAAGAAACGTGTGGAGCTGCAGCAGGGAGCTGCCCCGTGTGCACTTTGTGAAACTATAAAGTTTATCCATGTATTATCCCACTGCGCCACCTCATGTACCGTACTGCCCGCCACTGCTTACGTGGGGGCTGCAGGGGAGTCTGTATTGATGCTACTGACTCTGTATTAGGGCTTGTATGCACCCTTTTTACCCCAGCACTCTGGAAGGTGCTCCTGGCTCTGTATGAGGGCTTTATTGATCCCTCACAGCCCAGCGCCACTCCTGCCCTCAGTCACCCAATGGCCACCGCTGGATGCAGGTGGCCCCCCTTATACATAATGGCCGTGGCTCTTGCAGTCGGACTCCATATACTGGCTGCCGCTTTATGCCATCATTAGCTGTGGGAGAGGACGGGGGGGTGCTCCTTCTAACAGCATGGGCCCCCTGCCCCATCAGGAGAAAGCAGCGAAGGCTGATCTCCTGGAGTGCCTGTCTGCAATAGATTTAGCAGCAGAATTCTATCCCCCCATTAGGAGAACCCAGAGAAACCGGGTCTCCTGGTTTCAGATTCCAGCGTTCGGCGGAATTGTATCCCCCATTAGGGGGCCACAGGCAGAACTGGGGCCCTGGATTATCCCTCAGAGACACTCAGCTGGGCTGAGGCTCCTGGAGTGTGCTGCGGCAGCTGCAGTGCAGACATGCCGAGTGCTGCGGCCCGTGTCCATCAGAAATCCGTATGTGGGTTGCGCCAGTGCACCATGATTGTGCCCTACCTGGGCTGTGTCAACCTAAAAAGCCCCGAAGGGGTGATTAGGGAGGGATGCTGCTGTCCACTGTCAGCGGGCTGCTGTGTAACCTCAACTTCAACCCAGGGTCTCCAACAGTGGGGAGCTGGGGAAGGGGGGGCCGTCGTCTCGACCTCAACCAGGCACCCCCTGGTGGGCCGAGGAGGGAGCTGCATGTTGGGGGAAAAAGTCGACCTCAACCAGGAGCCCCCAACATTGGGGGGGCCGAGGAGGGACCATGCCGTGAGTCTCGTCAGAGACCCACTTTTCTTCTTCTTAAAATAAAAAAATCAAAAAAAGTGAAAACATTTTTTAAGGACAATAAAATTTCGGTGTGCCTCCTATCGACACTAAGCAAAAACTGGTGAAGCACTTCCTGCTCCAGGGGTGTATACTGCAGAGGAGGAGCCACTTAACTCTTTTGCAGATTCTGCCTAGTGTCGCCTCCTAGTGGACAGCAGCATAACACCCATGGTCTGTGTCCCCCAATGAGGCGAAGGAGAAAGGCATAGTACACAGTAAATGCCTTTGGTGCTTTCTTGCTCTTTTTGTCCGACATCCTCTCTGCTATATACAGAAGAATATACTGCTGAGTGCAAACACAAACACAGCTGCAGCAGAAAGACACTAGTCACTGCTGAGCTACACAAATAAACACAGCCTAGGACAGCAGCAGGCTATAAACACTGCTGAGTCCTGTCACCTGGAAGCACAGCGCTGCCCCTCCTGTCCCCCCCACTCAGAGCTCCAGCCGCGTTGCATCCACGCTGAAGATGGCGTCAGACTGCCTGGAGCGGGAAACGCGAGGCCACGCCCCCCGCCAGCGATGCCCAGAGTGGACGGTCTCAATTGGATGATGGGCCGGCCCGGGGGCGTTCCCGGCCACGCCGCATCATCACTATGGGCGGGGAGAACCTACAGGGCCAAAAGCCGGGGCCTAAATTAATAAGCCAGGCCGCCGGACATGGGGGGGCCGGCGCGGGCAGAAACCCCCAGGGGGACCCCGGAGGACAGCGCAGCTCCTACCTAAAGACTGCTCCCCACCCTGGAGCCCACAATGGACAGGGGCACAGACCTCCATCCCAGTGCAGCTCCATCTTCAATGCTGCTGCGGCCAGAGGGCCAGGGAGAACCTCCTACAACCCAGATCCCCAACAGTGGGGACTGGGGAGGGATGCTGCAGGAGCCTGCCAACACCTACTACTCAGAGCCCCAACTGAGGGGACTGAGGAGGGATGGTGCAGCGGTCTGAAGGAAACTCAATGAATTGAAAACAACAGTGTCTACCTCCGAAGACACTAAGCAAAAAACTGGCTGAACTGCGCCAGTCAGGGGGTTATATACTGCTGGGAGGAGCCACTGTGCTTCCATTTTTGTTTGCCTAGTGTCGCCTCCTAGAGGCAGAATAGCATAACCCATCGTCCTGTGTCTCCCAATGAGGCGATAGAGAAATGGGAAGGCTGCACTAATAAAATTTGTAAAGTAGAGATCACTTAATCATACCCAAAACGAGCTTATGAATAACCAGAGAAAAGGGGGGTATGCAAAAACAGTGATACAACTTTTATATAGTTCAAAAAAGTGCTCTAGGTTTAATTGTTACAAAATTAGGGAACATAGACAAAGACCAAACAGCAATTAAAAACAATTAAAAGGCATATGTAGCCTGGTCAAACAATTCCCAAAAATAATGTAATGGGAAACCTGCCTCTTAGGCAACCCAAATAATCAGTATGCCACAATACTAGATGGAAATGTTATACACCACTCAGACTAATGTAGAAACCAATAAGTAATAAGTCACGTCAATAGTTAAGTGGATTGCCTAGCGGTGTAACAGATGAACACACAGATAAAGCATTGAATGGTAAATCCACATTCCCAGAGTACAGTAAAATACTCATAGTAATACAGGAAAACCACTGTACAAACCATGAATCGTCAACAGTTAAGTAGATTGCCCAGAGGTGTAACAAAGGGCAAATACCGTAATTAATGGTAGATACACATTCCCGGAGGTACAATATAGTGAGGGGCTTATAAAGAGGAATATTACCTAAATGATCTAGTAGTTTTAGTCAAAGCATAATACCGGCTAAGGGTATGTGCACATCAGTCGTTTTGTGGGCTGCTTTTGGACGTTTTCCGTCGGCGTTTTCCGCTCAGTTTTATGTTAATTTATGTTAATCCTATCCTCCGGTTGGATTAACATGCTAGTCAATGGATTTTAGAAAACTCTGTCTTCATTAGAACGGTTTTCTTCTGGTCGTTTTCAGTCAAAACTGAGTTTTCTCAGTCAAAACTGAGTTTTTTCACCGTTTTCCAAAAATAGAGCAAGTGACTTCTTTCCTCCGTTTTTCCACCGGTTTCAGCTGAACAAGTGCACTAAAAACTCAGTTTTTAAAACCGCTCAGAAAAACAGCCGACAAAACCCAGCAGAAAACGAGCAAAAAACTAGGGACACTGCTGAGCACAGAAAACTCAGTTTCTGCTAAAAAAACCCAGGTTTTTGGACGGTCTGCAGAGATGCACAAACGTCAGATGTGCACATAGCCTTAGAGCTGGATTTACCAGATCATCTGATGAGAAAGGGTAAGTTCACACTTACCGGCGGGTTTCTGGGCGGCGGGTGGGCGGAACCCGCTAGGAAGCTCCGGCGCCGTGCACCGGCTTCCGTGCGGGTATGTGCAGCGGGAGCCGGGCGGTATCCGGCGGCTGCCCAGCGGGTTCTCGGCGGCGATTCTGCAGCGGCTGGAAGCAGCACATGTTTCTGCTTGCAGCCGCTGCAGAACCGCCGGTTTTTTACAGCATGTTCATTCTTTGCTAACCCGCTGGGAAACCTGCGGGTTAGCAACGGATGACGCTGGGGAACCGCCTTAATGTGCACAGCCTTGGGCTGTTTACATTAGTTTTAATGTTAATCCAAACGCTGGTTTGGATTAACATAAATTAACATAAAACTAATGTAGGCAAAACGGCGGTTTACACAGGTAAACCGCCGAAAACCCGCCCAGTGTGCACATACCCAAATATGTCCAGAGGTGGTAAGGCAGCCCCCACGCATATCGCTGTCTAGTGTGACAGCTTCATCAGAGGAGGTGAAGCCAATGACTCATATACAGCATATACAGTTGTGGCCAAAAGTATTGACACCCCTGCAATTCTGTCAGATAATACTCAGTTTTTTCCTGAAAATGATTGCAATCACAAATTCTTTGGTATTATTATCTTCATTTAATTTGTCTTTAATGAAAAAAACACAAAGAGAATGAAGCAAAAAGCAAAACATTGATCATTTCACACCAAACTCCAAAAATGAGCCAGACAAAAGTATTGGTACCCTCAGCCTAATACTTGGTTGCACAACCTTTAGCCAAAATAATTGCGATCAACCGCTTCCGGTAACCATCAATGAGTTTCTTACAATGCTCTGCTGGAATTTTAGACCATTCTTTTTTGGCAAACTGCTCCAGGTCCCTGATATTTGAAGGGTGCCTTCTCCAAACTGCCATTTTTAGATCTTTCCACAGGTCTTCTATGGGATTCAGGTCTGGACTCATTGCTGGCCACCTTAGAAGTCTCGGCCAGTACGTGTTCGTAGATACCAAACATGTATACTCAGTTTTACCTAAGTGGTGAAAAAAAAAAGAATTGCACTTTTGTGCCATTTCCTGAGACCCGTTGCATTCTTTTCGGGATCTGGAGCTGTGCGATGGCTTATTTTTTGCGGCTTGAGCTGACGTTTCTAATGATACCATTCTTGGGTAGATGCGATGTTTTGATCGCTTGTTATTGCAATATTGCAGCGACCAAAAAAACATAATTTTGGCATCTGGACTCTTTTTTTTCTGTTCCGCAGTTTACACATATGATTAATTGATTATTTTGATAGATCGGGTATTTCTGAACACGGCTATATCAAATATGAGTATTTTTTTTCTAATAGTTTCATTTTCAATAGGGCAAAAGGGGGATGATTTGAACATTTGTTTTTAAAAACATTTTTTTTTTCCACTTTTACTTCATTTTACATGCCCACTTAGGGCACCTCAATACTGCAGTGTCTGATCACTTCTCCTGTTCACAGTCATGATGATCCATACCTCTGGATAGGAGAGATGAGCACTTTCTGTGACGTACGCTGCTAAAGCATTGCTAATGGGAAGTGAGTCGTGACAGCGTCTGGGCTTACCCCATTGAGGCCCCATTATTGCATCACGGGGCTGCCATTGTCAGTAGGAAATAGCAAAATAACTGCTGCACCACTTTAGAACACACCATCAGTGATTGACAGCATTATCTAAAGGGTTAACAGTGCTGTGTGGATCGCTGATCTGCCTGCACCAGTTAACTGCACATGCTGGCTGTTTAGATCAGCTGACAGGTGCAGGGAATGATGCAAGCTCAGTGTGAGATTGCATCAAAAGGATGGAACAGGACCAATGACGTACCTCAATGTCCTTGGTCGTGAAGTGGTTAAATTTTGCTCTGATAGCAAATAAATGAAAAGGAGATTTTTGTGTACTCACTGTAAAATCCTTTTCTCTTAGCCTCAAATTTGGGGACACAGGACCATGGGTGTTATGCTGCTGTCCACTAGGAGGTGACACTAGGCAGAATCTGGAAAAGATTACCAGTGGCTCCTCCTCCGCAGTATACACCCCTGGAGCAGGCACTGCCTTAACCAGTTTTGTGCTAAAGCAGGAGTAACATAGCATTGATAACAGCTGAAGAGCGCCTGTTTGAAGGCAACTATATACAACAATGCTCGCCATGAGGTAACTATATACAAATTCCAGAACACTTTGAGAACTCACACACGGCCCGAATGGGCAAAGGCCATGGTCCTGTGTCCCCCCAATTTGAGGCTAAGCTAAAAGGATTTTACGGTGAGTACACAAAAATCTCCTTTTCTCCTTCGCCTCATTGGGGGACAAAGGACCATGGGAGTCCCTGGGTGGGAACAGAAGTGGAAAGAACCTTGACTAAAGATAGCCCTCTACATGTGGGCTACTGCCGCTTGCAGGACCCGTCTACCTAGACTTGCATCTGATGAAGACTGGGTATGGAATCTGTAGCATTTTGTAAACGTGGGTAGGCTAGTCCAAGTGGCCGCCTTACACAATTGTTGAGCCGATGCCTGGTGGCGAATAGCCCAGGAGGCCCCTATCGCACGAGTAGAGTGTGCCTTGATACAGTCCGGAATAGGTACATTTTTGAGCCTGTAGGCATCTTGACTAGTGGATTTGATCCACCTAGCTAACGTAGCCTTCGGAGCTGGCATGCCTCTGCGGCTGACTTCTGTGAGAATGAAAAGAGAATCCAACTTCCTAAATGGCGCTGTTCTAGACACATATATACGCAGGGCCCTGACGATATCCAGCGTATACAGCGCCATTTCCCGGCGCTGGACACAGTGATGGCAAGGTAATTTCCCATTGATATGGAAAGAGGACACCACCTTTGGAAGGAATGCTGGGACCGTACGTAGCACGACCTTATCCTGGTGAAACACCAGAAAAGGCGATCTGCAGGAGAGTGTCGACAGTTTTGACACTCTGCGGAGCAATGTGATTACAACCAGAAACTAACTTTCTGGGATAGCAGGCGGAGCGCAATTTCTCTAATGACTTCAAACGGTGAAGTTTGCAATGCTGACAACACTAAGTTGAGATCCCCCGTGTCTAGGGGCCTTCTGTATGGGGGGGGGATCAACCGGGAGACCCCTTGAAGAAAAAGTCTTGACCTGTGTCTTGCCACTAGGTGTTGCTGAAACAGCACTGAGAGGACTGAAACCTGGCTTTTAAGCGACCCTAGAGACAGCTTGTTATCTTGTTATCTAAGCCTGACTGCAAAAATCCAAGTACCGTAGTTAGTGAAAATGGGAGTGGCTCTTGATTTCGTGATTCGCACCAGGAAAAGAACGCTTTCCAGGTGCAGTAGTAAATCCTAGCCGATGTCGGCTTTCGCGCTCTGATCATGGTACGAATTACATCCTGTGAGAACCTTGCGTGATTTAAAATCCAGGTTTCAAGGGCCACGCTGTCAAATTTAGAGCTTTTGAATTCTGGTGGAAGAACGGGCCCTGAGACAGAAGATCTGGACGGTCTGGCAGCTGTCACAGCGTATCTGCTGGGAGCTGCACAATGTCTGGGTACCAAGTGCATCTTGGCCAGTCTGGCGCGACGAGGATGACGGGCACCCCTTCTTGTCTGATCTTTCGCACCACCCTGGAGATCAGAGGCGGGAAGGTGTACTGCAGTCGGAACTGTGACCAATCCTGCACTAGAGCATCCGCCCCTATCGACTGTGGATCCTGTGACCTGGCTATGAAGGCGGGGACCTTCGTGTTGAGCCGTGATGCCATGAGGTCTACATCCGGATTCCCCCAGCACTGGCAAATTTGCTGAAAAACGTCGGGATGCAGGGACCACTCTCCTGAATCTATGCCCAGGCGACTGAGGTAGTCTGCATGTCCACTCCTGGAATGTGTACCACTGACAGTATCGATCTGGTCGATTCCGCCCAATGAAGGATGTGTCGTACTTCCCGCATTGCCTGGACACTGCGGGTTCCGCCTTGGTGATTGACATATCCCACGGCCGTGGCATTGTCTGCTTGAATTCTGATGTGAGCCCCCCGCGAGGTACCGATGAAATGCTTGTAATGCTAGGTAAATGGCTCGCATTTCTAGGATGTTGATCGCCAGTTTCATTTCGGCTGGCAACCACTTTACCTGTGCTCTGTGATGTAGGTACATTGCGCCCCATCCTGTCAGGCTTGCATCTGTGGTCAGTATTTTCCACTGCTCTGGGAGAAATTACTTCCCCCTTGTCAGCAACTCTGGCCGGAGCCACCAATGCAGTGACTGTTTGGTTGCCGCTGATAGGCGGAACAATTTGTCTAGGGAAAAGGTGTTCTTGTCCCATGCTTTGAGTATGGTCAGTTGGAGACCTCTGAGATGCAGTTGTGCAAACGGTACAGCTACTATCACTGCTACCATCCTGCCCAGAGCTCTCATGGTAAACCTGAAGGAGCGAGGTGCAGGGTGAAGCAGGTCGCGAACCCCCTGATGGAGTGCTTGTGCTTTTTCCTCGGGCAGTACCACTAGCCCTTTGGCCGTGCTTTACTGCATATCCAGAAAGATTAGCGATTGACTTGGGACCGGGGATGACTTTTGTAGGTTGACTAACCAGCCGAGTGTGCGTAGTGTGTTTGGTGAACACTCTGGGAGCCGTGGCAAGTCCAAAAGGCAGCGCCACGAACTGGTAGTGGTCCTGACCTATTGCGAAGCGCAGAAACCTTTGATGTACGGACGCGATTGGTATATGCAGGTACGCATCTTGTATGTCTATGGACGCAAGAAAATCTTCTTGTTCCATGGATGCTATTATGGATCGAAGCGATTCCATGCGAAATCGTCGAATGCAAGCAAATTTGTTTAGTTGCTTGAGATCTAGTACGGGTCTTACCCTGCCTCTTTTTTTGGAGACTATGAACAGATTGGAGTAGAATCCTTGAAACCGTTGCCGATGGTACCGATACAATGAATTCTGTTCGCAACAGCGAGTCGACCGCCTGAAAAAACGCGCAAAAGTTGGCTGGTGCTTGTGGTGGCACCGAGCAAAAAAAACAACTATCTTGTAGCCTGAAGACACTAGTTCTTTGACCCACTTGTCTTCTATAATAGGCAGCCAAAGTTGCTGAAAGCGTAAAAGTCTTCCGCCTACCCGCGAGGCGTCATCCGAGACTAAGGAGTCATGCTGAGGAGGACCTATTGGGCTTAAACCCCTTAGGTTTTGTCTGACGCGGTCTTGACTGCTAGACTTTGTCCGACCTCTGGTGTGAGCGCGACATGTCCCTACGCAGGGAGCGGCTCCGCGCTTGCTGCGGTCGCGACGCCGACCAGCCAGACAAATTTCGAAAGGATCGAAATCGTATTTGCTGACGTCAATTAAAACTGTGTTTTGATCTTTGTTGGGGGAAGAGATGTGCTCTTACGCCCTGTGGCATTCGATATTAATGTATCCAATTTCTCTCCGAACAGCCGTCCACTGAGATACGGCAGATTGTGTGAGGGACTTTTTGGAGACTGCATCGACTTTCCATTCTCGTAACCAAAGGGCACGCCTGACTATGGTAGCGTTCGACGCCGCTAACGCCGCACAATCTAAAGCCGCATGCATCATATAATTTACTACAACCGATATTTGCAGCGCGTGATCCGCTAGCTCAACATGTGTTGATTGGAGGGAGGTATGTAATTGGGACGCCCAGGTCATGATAGCCTTGGCTGCCCAGACTGACGCGAATGCTGGTACTAAGCATGCCCCTGATGCTTCAAAGATGGAACGGGCCATCTGTTCTACATGACTGTCTGTTGCATCCTTGATGGATGAAGTGTCAGGCAAGGAGAGCAGCGTCTGCGCTGCTAGCCTAGAGACTGGGGGATCTACTTCAGTTGTGTCAGCCCATTTTTTGGTGACCTCCTGTAAAAACTGATAATGCGCTTCTAGTGATTTGCGGTTGCCAGATTTCTTTTCGGGATGTAATCTATGCTTTTGGATAATTGCTTCGAATTCAGGATCATCAGAAAAACATATATGTGGTTTTCTGGCCCGTTGAAAAGATATTTTATGCTCTGGAGCATCCGGGGTCGGATCCGATGTGTAAAACTTGATTAGTGGACGCAATAACATCATCTACCAATGCTGCAGTGTTTGTATGGTCTAGATCAATGTACGTGTCTGGATCCAGCTCTGAATCTGAATTATAGACGGCTTCAGAGCCCTGCTGGTTACTGTGTCTGTCCCTGGATGGGGATGAGCTAGAACTGTGAGAGGACGCCGAAGATTGAGACCTATGCGTCCAGCTGTGCCAGAGGATGGACCTGGTTCAGCCGAACTGTGGACCGTGCTATCATGTTGCTGTGCTGGTGGCGCTGCTGGAATGGCCGTGGAACGACCCTGCAGAGCCTGAAGCAATGTGGATGTCTGCTTGTCTATAGCCTGCGACATAGATTGTGACAATGATTGGGACATTACACTGGCCCATTCCGGGACAGTACCAGGCACATCTGTATTCGCGGTGCCCACTGGGGGCTCTGACTCGCTGGCTTGAGCGCACTCTTGACAGTGTGGGGACGTGCATCCGCTGGGGAGCGCGGCCCTGCAAGCTGTGCATGTGGCATAATAAAGGCCATGTTACACACACAGATATCTGTGACCAACTTCTGAACAGATCTCTGGTTGCAGTGAAATCATGGACACATTGCTCCATTTTGTACACAGCCACAAAATGGAACAATGTGCCCATGATTTCACTGCAACCAGAGATCTGTTCAGATGTTGGACACAGATATCTGTGTGTGTAACGTGGTCTTAAGAGCTATACGCCCTGGTTCTCTTAGTTCTGGAACCTTGCATAACTAATGCAATACAGTCTGCTTGGAGACAAAGGGGCACCGCAGAGGGGAAACTACTGTTTGTCTCTTACCCAGTCCTCTATGCTCTGGTGCGGTGCCACGTCCTGTGCCACGTCCAGTGCCCCCCGGATGCTGCTGGTGTCTGTACAGCTGCAGTTGCAATCTGTAATGGCTGCAGGAAGAGGACTAGGTGTGGCAGACTGGGGCGGAAGAGAGGGGTCGGAGCTAGCCACACAATTATCTGCCACATATACAATTTGTTCTGCAGGCTGTGCTCCGCCCCCTGCTCTGACGCTGGCTGCGTCATTTTTGTCATCCGGGGGGCGGCAAAAAGGCCTAAATTAGATCCTCACTGCCGAAAACGGCTCCAGGCCGGCGCGGAGGACCGGAAAGGGTCCAGAATTGCCCCAGACCGTACCGGACTTCCTGTGCCACATAGCAGTGGTCTCTGTGAGACCCCGCAGGAGACCCAGAGCCCTGGGTCTTTTGTGACTGGCCAACAATGCTTACTATGGATGTTTGCAGGAGCACAAGTAGTCTGTGCTCCTGGCATGGCTAATGCTGTTCTATGGTGCCTTTACCCCCGGCCCCCTCAGGGGACCTCAGCAAAGCTGTGTCCCCTGGGTTTGCTGCCGCTTTGTATGCTGCAGCCGGTGATCTTGAGAAGCACTCAGACAGGCTGAGGCTTCTGTTACTCTTGCTGCATATTAAGGTGCAGCTGCGTCGGGCCCTACCTGTGGTGCCTCCACCTAAAAGCCCATTGCGGGGTGATTAGGGAGTGATGCTGCCGTCCAACGTGAGGAAAAATAAAATTTTAGTGTTCCTCCTAATGACACCAAGCAAAAACTGGTTAAGGCAGTGCCTGCTCCAGGGGTGTATACTGCAGAGGAGGAGCCACTGTTAATCTTTTCCAGATTCTGCCTAGTGTCGCCTCCTAGTGGACAGCAGCATAACACCCATGGTCCTGTGTCCCCCAATAAGGCGAAGGAGAAAAAGGTTTAAATATAAAAATGAAGTCCCAGCTATCCTAAAAATGACCAGGGGGGTGTGGTTTGCAGAGACCCTGAGGAGACACACTTGCCCCACCAAAGCTCTGTTAAATGCTGGAATTAAATATCGGCGGACATACTCGCAGTCACTGACTGCAGACTTATCAATCCTCTCACCCCCTGCACTGTGTGCTGCGAGCATGAATCTGAGGGATACGTAGAATGACATATATGTATGTCATTGGCCGTGAAGCAGTTAAAAGTTATTTGGGACCTTCCATTTCTCCTGCTCAAATAATGGACATATAATTAAGGACTGGCAACATTGACAGTATACGTACTACGACAGTGTCTAGCAAATAGCTGGGTAGATGTGGGATCATCATAACTGAATACACAGATTAATTATTTAGAAAAGTTACATAAAAAAGAGAAATCAAAAACCTTGCTGCACCAGTAGTTCTCCTTTCTCTCTGTTAAATCTTTGATAGTCTTTATTTGCTCTATCAATTTCACGCTGATAATCATTCAGTTTTCGCTCCTTCTCTTTCACAGTCCTCTGATGATTTTGATACATCTCATTTAGTTCTTCATCACTTCCTTGGAAGACCTAAAATTACAATGTTTGGAAACTTTTAAATGTACAGTGGCATACAAATGTTTGGGCGCCCCTGGTCAAAATTACTGTTATTGTGAACAGTAAAGTGCACCTGTCAGCTACTTCATGCCCCCCAAACTATCAATGTGCCCTGCAGCTTCCTAGTACATTCCTAAGCATCCCTGTCTGAGCTAAAAGTCTAAAGGTACCGGCACACGTAGCAATATCGCCGCCATATGGCTGGCAATTTGACATGAGCACGCACGATCCGGGCACTTTTTTACACATCGCCGTTGCCCTGTCACACACAGACATCACGCGTGCGATGTTCGGCGATCCTGCTCTCCGGAAATCACCTACCGCAGACTGGAAGCAATTTCACTTAGCCGCATCGCCGCCAAATCTGTGCGTCACACGCCTTCTCGCCACAGCAATGTGGGCGTAGAGTGTGAGCGCGCTGAGCAGACAGGCGTGGCAGAGTGTTGTACACCGCGCCACTACCACTCCGATTGGGCAACACAACTGCGTCGCCATTGGTCAGCTGGTCAGGAAGTCTGCCCACTACATGACGCATCTGTCCTTTCTTCTAGATCGCTATTCAAATATGGCGCCTTAGCCATGGCCAGCCAATGGGAACACAGGAGTGACCACCAATCGCGGCAGACGGGGCGCGCCAAACAGAACGCTCAGGCACGCCTCTGGAATTTCTTCCAGATTGTCTGAGCTCGCTTTCTACATCGCTATCATCCCTGGTTATCACGCTCCTGTGTGAGTGATAACCTAAAGTGCTGCCCCTTCTTTGTGGATACTAAAATGGATTGGCTGCTACTAAGTATGACGCGCCGGCCGTGTCTATTTCTGGTCCTGCGCATTGCGCTCTTCTGTTTGGTGTATATTGCCGGCTTCATCGTGCGCAGTGTGCATGCTCTGAAGCTGACAACACTAAATACTTAAATTAGAGGTTATTGATTCCAGAATTTTATACATATGCTTAATTAGTGACATGTTTTCTTTAAGACGTAGTAAAGTATTATGTGCCAGCAATCAATATCAAATTAAAGATTAGACCTTCTCAATTTTCTCCTCAAGATCTTGATTATCTTTTTCCATATTCCTTTTTCTGCTTTCCAAGGATTTGATGTCGTTGTCAAACTTCATTACTCTTGAGAGGTTTCCCTGAATATCAATAAGCTTACTCTAAAACAGAAACAACGTATAAGAATTTATTATAAAAATATATATGACAAACAGACTATGTTTAGGAAATGTTACTTTCTAGTGTTTGCATTATGAGGCCCCCTTGGGGATGATTAAACATTTCACTATAGGTATATGATTATTCCTTCTGTGTATAACTTGTCCCTGATATACCCCTTTTTCTAACGCAGGTGTGGGGAACCTCAGGTCTCAGAGCCGAATGCGGCCCTCGATGACTTTTTTGCAGCCCCCGGTCAGATTCCTGGAGACCGCAGTGTTCAGGCTGGCAGATGCGCTTTGCCGACTGTCTGCCCTTTAAATCCAGCTCTCCAGTGATCTCTATGCCCCAGCCTTGGTCTGGTCTCCCCAGTGAGGTATATGCTCCCAGCCTCTCCTGTGATGTCTAGGGCTCTAACAACCTGGAAAAGCAGTTGAGAAGCAGCATGACCAATATCACCCATGCCAAAGAGAAGCAGCCCCAGCCACCACAGTAGGGGTGAGTTCATTGTTTAACCAAATATAGCGGGTAATTTTCAAGTTGATAATTTTGTACGGCCCTGAAGGATGGTAGAAATTTCCAAATGGCCCTCGGCAAAAAATTGGTTCCCCGCCCCTGTTCTAAGGGACAGGAAACATTACAATCTCGGAACCAAATCACTATAAAAGTGTATGTTAATAACGTTCAATTCCTGCTCTGCCGGGGCAATTTCACAATATGATAAACACACTTCATTTCAGAGGGTTTCAAAGAGCTCACCCCACAGTAAACATTCTTGTTAAGTCCCTCAAATATGAGAGCTGGAAACTGATTGGTTGATATCTGCAACAACTCCATGATCACTCCGCAAGGAATTATCTACTGGTTAGTTAAAACCTAAATCATATATTAACAAAAACTGCAAGGATGTCAACTTTCATTATCTTTGCATATACAGTACCTTATATCCCTTAACCCCTTCACCCCCGGGCGATTTTCCCATTTTCATTTTTCCCTCCCCTTCTTTCAAGAGCCTTAACTTTTTTATTTTGATGGCTTGTTTTTTGCAGGACGAGTTGCACTTTCAGTTGCAATAATTTATTTTACCATATAGTGTACAGGAAAATGGCAAACAATGGTAGCATTGTCATGTTTTGGAATCTAGACTGTGTGACTGCTTATTTTTTGCATCTTGAGCAGACGTTTCTAATGATACCATTTTTGGGTAGATACATTGTTGTGATCGCCAGTTATTCAATATTATTGCAATGTTGTGGCGATCAAAAAAAGTAACTTTGGCATTTGGACTTTTTTTTTTTACGTTACAGTTTACCAATCTGATTAATTGATTTTATATTTTGATAGATCGGGCATTTCTGAACATGGCGATACTAAATATATTTATTTTTTTAAGTTTTATTTTCACTGGCGCAAAAGGAAATTTTATGTTTTTATTTTCATAATGAAAAAAAAAATTCTTTTTCATTATCTTGGCCCACTGGAGGGCCTCAGTGTTGCACACTTCGATAGCTTCTCTTGTCTTCAGATGAGCTGCTGCTCATATAAAGACAGGAGAAATGATCACTTCCTGTTGGTAAACTCACTGGGTCATCATCAGTGGGAAGTGATTCAGGAATGCTTCTGGGCAGTGGCGTAACTTCATTGGTGCGGGCCCGGGTGCAGGATTTAGTCAGGGGCCCCTTAGGTGAGGAGCGGGGGGAGGTGCTGATGAAAAATCTTGAGGAGAGGGGTGCTGCAGAAAAATTTTGAGGAGCGGGGGGGGTCGTCGTTGTGCCAGCGGAGCGGCTACTGTACATGTCCCAGCGACTTCCGCAGTCTGCCGGACAGCTTCTGCGCAGAGGAGAGGAGGGGCGGGCACAGCTGCAGGAAGTGAGACTTCTCTCACTTCCCGTCCTCCCTCCACTCCTCAGGACAGCGCTACCACGATGTGCGGCTGGGAGCACGGTGCCCCCCCAGGGGGCGGGCTCGGTCTCAGCCGCGACCGCGGTAGTTACTCCACTGCTTCTGGGGTCATTACAGGATCCTCAGTAGTCCAGGTAAAGCAAGCAGGTCCCGTGATCGCTTCACAGGATCTCCGATCACGACGAAGAACAGCACGATCCCCATTGCAGGGCTTTGGATCATGCTGCCAGTCACTGACAGAGCGATCAAAAAGGTCCAAAAGGATGACAGCAACAATTGCGGATCTGATAGGCACTGTTAGATACACATCTCAGCTGATGAGATCAGCTGAGATGTGGGGGGGGGGGGGGGACACAGGCTCACAGCGTGAGCTCACATCAAAAGGGATGCGGCCTATGACATAAACATGCATCATAGGTTGTGAAGGGGTTAACGAGGAACTTCAGGGAGATAACATTTTTCTGTACAGCCCAGGCAGTCCTATATTATAATGCTGAGCTGCCTCTTACACTTATGTAATGTTTAGAACCTATATAAATCACTTACTAGCTGCTCTTTACCCCGTCATCCCTCCTGTAGGGGACAATACATCATGCCGGATTGAGCAGTTTCTCCCACTCCCCCTCAGTAAGCTTCAGTGCGTTCGAGAATAGGTTCTTCCTCATTCAATCACATGCAAGTGACGTCATGAAAAGTTCTACATTGAGACGGTATCTGGATATCTGCTTCTGTACATAGATCAGGGAGCGTTACCACATCTCCTCTCATCAGAGACTGTCAAAATAGGACCTTTCATGATGTTATGTCCATGTGATTGAATGAGGAAGCGTCTGTGATTGGACACACAGATGATCACTACGTAGAGAGAGGGAGCACAATTAAAAGTGATGCATTGTCCCATATGATGAGGGGTAAGGAGAAGGGAGTAAGTGATTTATATAAGTTCTAAACATTATACAAGTGTAACAAGCAGCTTATCATTATAGTATAGGAGGTATAGGAGTGCTGGGACCACACAATTTTTTTTCATCACCCTGGAGTTCCCCTTTAAAAGTAATCTGTTGCCAGGTTTTTGTTATGTAATCTGAAGACATCAGTTAACAAACAGAATTCATCCATGCAAGAGTGCTTTTGTTTACCTACTATGTTAGTTTAAGCTTCAGCAGCTTTCTCATTAGTCAGACTGAGGAGCATTGGCCTCAGTTCTGACTCTGCCCCCCCTGTAATTAGCATATCTTGGTCTATAAAAAACGTACACTGAGAGCCTGGTGTGATTGGGGAAGTTTCTACAGCTAAAACCAAAACCTTTGTGTCAGACCAGATGCACCCAGTAATCTAAATAATACATTGCTGAATTCAGGATCTCTTTGCCTACATCATGCTCTTCTCAGATGTTGTAGCAAAAACCTGCTGATAGATTCCCTCTCATCAAAAAGATAAAAACATTGGCTCTCTTCAAGTAAGCATTATATTTTGAGGATCACAAATGGGAAGCATACCAAATTATCTTTGTGTAACCTAAAAAGAAATGGTTATAGCCAGACAAGCAGGATAATGCAATGTATCCAAAAGCTCTTACAAAGTTTTTATTTTGACATGGACAATTCTGTCGTGTCCTGAAATGAAGAAGTGGAACTGACTGTGACACATGATGTGCTAAACATATTAAGGAGCCTGACTGGACGGATTTCACCATATCACAATTACATACTTTGAGAGGATCCAGTTGGTTATCAATGGACTTCACATTTTCTCTGGAAGCTGACAACTGTGTCTCTTTACTGTCGAGTTGGTCTCGGATTTCCTGGGCTTTCTCCTTGTTCTGTTTAAGATACTTAAGTTCAGCTTGACATTCTTTTACGCGTTGGGCCTGCTTTAATCTCACTTGTCTCAAAGTTTCTAGGGCTTTAATGTACCTAAAAAGCAAGATCCATTATATATTATTTCATATAATGAACTAAAAACATACTATAATGTATGTCGGTGATATCAGAGCCAATGCTCACCAGAGTAACACAAATGGCAGACTCATACATACATGTTTTGTTAGACATATGGACAAATGACTAGTGTCTTACCTGACTACCACAGCTTCTTGGATCAACTGTAGAAAGCATGGGAAACCTTAGCAGACACAATGAGCAGACATATATAGTCTTCTGAAGACCATATGCATGCAAAAGGTGCCCATATAGAAGCTTTGACCTGGCAGTCTGAGAAGCAACTTACAAAGCTGTCTGCATGGCAGCTACTAAAATAACTAGCAACAGAGCACTATTTCTGGCTGCTGTAGGCTTAATGTAATCTACCAAGAGCCATCTCTCTCCCTCTCAGAGCAGAATAGTGAACTGAGTAGTTGTGGCCCAGTCTGCCAGGTAAAGCTGGGGCCTAGATTCATAGGCTACATGATCCAAGGCTCTAGACTGCACAGTTGCTGTAAAAAGACCCTAAAAGTTTCATCTGCTCCCAAAGGGCCATCAGAAGAGCCTCCAGTGAATCTTACAGTGGGCCAGTTGAGATCTAAGTAACCAACAAACTATGAGGGGCATTCATTAGATTTCCCCTGACCCACTACTATTTATCACAGGACGCTGAAACTGCACATGTGTAATAATATAAGTCTCTGTTGGTTACGTGCCAATTTTCAGCTCTGAACTGATCACGATCTTTCTTTTGCAGGTGCTGAAGTGGTGTGAGGTGTGATATGGACCCAGTGGATTACAGAGCAGTCATCAAGTTCCTTTACATGAAAGGCCACACACCAAGGGAGACGGTAGACGTTCGATGAGATGAAAGAGGTTTATGGTGATGATTCCCCATCATATGATGTAGTCAAGAACTGGCATCGTCATTTCAAAAGGGGTCGAACTTCAGTGGAAATGGCTCCAATTCCAGGGCGACTCCATTCCACTATCAATGAACACACTTTTCAGGTAAAGAACTTGATGACTGCTCTGTATTCCACTGGATTATTTATCACACCTCACACCACTTCAGCACCTGTAAATGGAAGACCATTATCAGTACAGAGTCGTAAATTGGAACGTAACCTATACTTATATGATTACACATGTGCAGTTTCGGCGTCCTGTGATAAATAGAAGTAGGTCAAGGGAAATCTTTAATGAACATCCCCAGTGTCTGAACCCACTAATATAAACAGTGTTGATTAATTAAGACCAGCACACGTTATATTATCATACCCCATTTGTCTTCTTTTCCATCTTATACCCACTATTCCATCCAGCTTCATATTACATGGGGGTCCCCTGTCTGATTATGATGTGGACTCCAGCTAAGGCTGGGTTTACAAAGCATTTTGCCCTGCGGTCAGTGGATCCACTGGGGCCTAAATTGGAACCCCCTTCAAAACAGGATTTTGGCAAATGTACCAAAGTGACCATTGAGTATAATGATGCAGATGCTGTGCTCTGTCGTGCTTCATCTTTGGCCGTACTGCTGTTAGTCTCCATAAGCATATATGGCCCAAAATGATGCATGATAGAGAACAGTGTGACTCCATGTGCATCATTATACTTAAAGATCTCATTGGTGCATTCGCTCAAATCCTGTTTTGTGGGACCCCGACGGAGCCACTGAACGTATGGCAAAATGTGCTATGTGATGCCAGCCTTAGTTGGTTTGTCGTTTGTATATTTGTTACACTCATTGTTTTTTTAAATCTGTTTTCCCTTTACCTTACCATTAACCTCTTCTCCTTTCTGGTAATCTCCTTCCCACAGGATTTACAATATTTTTTTTCTGTGTCAGTCCCTTCTACATAACCAAACGCTGACCTTAAAGTGTAACTGTCATTTTCATTTTTATTTAATAAATAGTACACATGAAAATAAGCAACTTTGTGATATATCTTATCAGACAAATTTATTTTATCAATATTCTCAATTCTGAGGTAAAAGCGTTAACAGTGAAGACTTCCCCAATACTGAGATAGGAGATGGCAGTTCCGTCGTCATAGAATCTCATCAACAATAACTGCCATCTCCCATCTCAGTAATGGGAAAGTTGACTTCATTGGTGACATCACTGATCTCCTGCATCCAGGGTATAGACACCGCTCTGCTGCCGGCTGATTATTACAGATCTGAGCCGATAACAGAGCTGGTGCTGTTCACAGTGCAGGGAGGGACACAGAGAAACAGCCCAGCCCTCGAAACCACAAGAAACGCTTCATTCTAGGGAGCAGCCAGAGGCTGAGGTCAATGTCACAGACTCTGCCCTAATGACACTTTGTTTGAGTATCCCAGCATGAACTGGAATTATCAAACTAATCGTTATTAGTCAGAGAATGGAAAACAAAAATAAACAAAAGAAATTTGGTACTCTTGTTAGTGAATGGTAGGAAATTTTTAATACAAACATATTACAAAATAGCTTAGATTAAAGCATCAAACATACAGGGATTTAAATTAAATTTACTTATGGCTTTGGGACACCCCTTTAATCTGAAAAACTGTACACACTGAAAGGAAAATTTAATGAATTATGCTAGCAAGATCTCATATAATAAAATAAGATATAATTAAATACCCAGCAACTGCTCTGACTCTTGAAATGCAAGGTATGTTAAATGTAAAATTTACTCTTCCAGAGATAAAGGGAAACATTAAGAATCTTAAAATGGAATGAACATGTTTAACATTGCGGGTTACCGGTCGGTGGGTTGCTGGGCAACCCAGCAAGCGGTCGCCGCCGCTACTTGCCGGCGAGTTCGCCGGTGAGTTGCTACGTGTGACAGCTCACCGGCGATGTCGGCGGGGATGCGCGCTCTCGTGATGCCCCACCGACATCGCCGGCAAGGTAGCACCGTGTAACGGTACCCTAACATTTAAAGGGAGACTTTGGATTTTAACAAGTGGCTCCTGTTTCTTGAGCAATAGTTTCTTTCTCTGCTTGTTATACATCTGGCCATTTACAACACCCTAATTTCATTTCCCTCCCCCCCCTGTTGTCTTTTCTTCTGTGTGTTACATGTCTGTCTTTGTTGGTTTCATTCAGTGCTTGTTCGCTGTTCATTCTCTGATCATGTGGTAATCAGTACAGATACTTCTGGAACGAACATCATTCTAGATCAAGAATCCCAAACTCCAGGCCTGAAGGGCCACCAACAGTGCATGTTTTTAGGATTTCCTTAGTATTACAAAGTTGATAATTGAATCACCTGCACTGGTGAGGATTCCAACCCCTGTCCAATACTAAGGAAATCCTGAAAACCTGCACTGTTGGCCGCCCTCGAGGACTGGAGTTTGGGATCCCTGCTTTCGAGTGTGCTAGTAACTATTATTAAATATTTTATACTGGTTCATTTTCTTTAAGAGGAGTACCACCGCTGAGTCTCCTTGCCTTCACGGACTGTGTAGTGGAGCATTTAATTCCTAAGGGGAACTCTCTTTAGTGGTTAGATACTCTTGATTTATACTTTAAACATTATTTTATTTTTTTTCTTAACTACCGTATATACTCGTGTATAAGCCGAGTTTTTCAGCCCAAAATTTGGGCTGAAAAGTCTCCCCCTCGGCTTATACACGGGTCATATACGGTACATGGAGTGGTGGGGGCTGTGGAGGCTGGAGGAGGCGGGGGGAGGCTGCAGTATGAGCGGCCCCGTCACGTGAGGCCGCTCATTAAATATGCACTGCTTCCCCCTGTCAATCAGCGGCAGGGGGAAGCAGTGCATATAAGCCCCCAAATGCTGGCACTCTCCCCCCTTGTAAGGGCCCCCCCGCTGCTTATATTACCATCCCGGTCTTCTGCTCAGCGCTGCTCCTCGGTGCTCCGTCCTCGGTGCTCCGTCCTGCTACATCCGGGATCTCCGGCCGTCGCGTGATGACGTCATATGCCTGCGACGGCCGGAGATCCTGGGTACCCCCAGGGGGCTGCTGGGTACCCCCTGGGGGCTGCTGGATACCCCCTGGGGGCTGCTGGATACCCCCTGGGGGCTGCTGTATATACCCCTGGGGGCCTGCTGAATACCACTGGGGCTGCTGTATACTACCACTGGGGCTGCTATATACTACCACTGGGGCTGCTATATACTACCACTGGGGCTGCTGGGGTTGCTGTATACTACCACTGGGGCTGCTGGGGCTGCTGTATACTACCACTGGGGCTGCTGTATACTACCACTGGGGCTGCTGGGGCTGCTATATACTACCACTGGGGCTGCTATATACTACCACTGGGGCTGCTGTATACTACCACTGGGGCTGCTATATACTACCACTGGGGCTGCTATATACTACCACTGGGGCTGCTGTATACTACCACTGGGGCTGCTGTATACTACCACTGGGGCTGCTGTATACTACCACTGGGGCTGCTATATACTACCGCTGGGGCTGCTATATACTACCGCTGGGGCTGCTGTATACTACCGCTGGGGCTGCTGTATACTACCACTGAGGCTGCTGTATACTACCACTGGGGCTGCTGTATACTACCACTGGGGCTGCTGTATACTACCACTGGGGAGGCCTGTATACCACTGGGGGGGCCTGTATACCACACTGCTGGGGGCTGTATACCTGTGCTGGGGTCCACCCTCGGCTTATACAAGAGTCAATAGGTTTTTCCAGATTTTTGGGGCAAAAGTAGGGGGGTCGGCTTATACACGGGTCGGCTTATACACGAGTATATACGGTAAATAGTTATGAAAATAAGATACATTTCAAGTTTTCCTTTTAGAGAAATCAGTTCTTTTCTCCTACTGGCCTGATGTTTTATTTGCAAAAAAGGGGATTTTGGTACTCACCGTAAAATCTTTTTCTTGAAGCTTCAATTTGGGGACACAGGAAGACCATGGGTGTATGCTGCTCTGCCACTAGGAGGCGACACTAGGCTAAAACAAAACTAAAAAAGGTTAGCTCCTCCCAGTGAGTATACACCCCACCGACTGTAAGGAGTTGGTCAGTTATTTTAAATGCTTCTCCTACTGCTTATGCACTAAGTAAAGACTGGCCAAACAGAAACATATAAGAAGGGCGGGTGCTGTGTCCCACAATTGAAGCTTCAAGAAAATAATTTTACAGTACCAAAATCCACTTTTCTTTATTGCTTCATTGGGTTACACAGGAAGACCATGGGATGTCCAAAAGCAGTCCCCAAGGGTGGGAAGATAAGGAGTAGAAGAAAATAATGAAGGACAGAAACCAGCACTTCAGGACAGAAGGTGTCACTGTCAACCAAAAAGGGCTATCCTTGTCTAGGCCCGAAGTAATAAGAAAAAGAATTGATAATGGAAGGTCAATTATACCTAAAGAGGAAGCAGCAGGAAGCGATGCCGACAAGGTGTCTGCCCACACTAGAAACGGTAGAGAACGTGGGCAAAGGGGAGAGAATAGAATTCTTCCTAAATCTCTAGACTGAAGTCCCTGTTACTAGACTAGTAACTAGAAAAAGTAAGGTGCCCGAACCTTATCAGAACAGAGTCATGTGAACAGGACCAGGGATGGAATAGCGTCCGTAATTGGACTTGAACTCAGGAAAAAACCTCGGTATTTTTTTTTTTTTTTTTTTAAGAAAAGGAGGAAGGGCATGGACTTTCCCTACCCTGCTGAGTAAGATATCCCATCGGAGAAAAGGGCTTCCTTGGAATAAACAAGGTGAAACTGGAAGAAAACGGAACCCGAGCCTTCCCTCCAAAAACAATTTGAGGAGGGAGACTACTGCGAGAAAAAAATGAGCATCCTCTGCGGGATGCCTAGCCCTGGAAGAACCCTGAGCATAGTAGGATCTGCAGAAAAAAACTGCAGAACTGAGGGTTTTCTTGAGATCAGAGTCTGAATACAAGAGCGTACCGGTGAAAAATGATACAAAGAAGAGCTAGGAGGATTTCTTTGGCGAGGCCGAAATAAAATCCCAAGCCTGCCCCGAGGCGTGACACGTAAACAATGCCTATGTACCATGCAGGCCCATGGAGATCAGGACATGTTCTATATTGATGGCACAGCCTGGTATGAAGGAAATAAATCAAATCTGCCAAGCAGAGGGGCCAAGGTATGCGAAGACACCTGGATCCTAGGGTGATCAAGCTTATGATCCAAACAATAAAAAGACCCAAAAGTGGTGTAAAAAAGGGTATAATAAGAGAGGGGCGAAGGATGATGGTCGAGCTTGTAAGGTAAAGACCTGTCATCCTATGTGTGCTAAAAGGAAACAGCGTTCAGACAGAATGGCTGAGTCCCCTTAATATAGGAACTTGAGCTGTGAGCTCCCACCACCCTTGGAGAGGGACCGGGGGAACATAGGTTCACAGGATCGCAAATAGCGGAAGATCCGCAGGAACTGAAATTTGAATGTTAGACTTCATCCTTCGAATGTAGGTAATGAAGTCCTCCATGAGGTGGTCTCGGCCCTATTAGAGGGGAATAATAAATGTCATGTGCGAGCCGTAATATTGAGAAACCCCTGTTCAAAACTCCGTGTTCAATGTTGAGGGACTCTGACTGGACTAGCAAATGCGGGTCTGAGAAAAGTGTTAGGGACCAGACCAGAGAACAACAAGGAAAAGAGTCCTAGAAACCGGAGCTATGTTATTGCAGGCGCAGGAACTAGCCACAAGTCTAGTTGGAGGACAACACCCAATTACCTGGATAAAATGATATCTGAGGAGCTATAGAGCCCTTTATAGCTGGTGAGCTGTATATACATAGTGCTGAACCTTGGGAAAGTAGGTTCAATGACTATCTTCTGCATAGGAAGTGGAAGGGGCGAAGCTTGGCATCCACTAGGGATCTGCGTTGTGATGACTCCTGTGACATTGATCAAGGGAGACCTCCAATCCTCTATGTGGAGGACCACAAATACGTATTACCTCTAAGAAAATTGAATGAACTCCAGTGCCGTAGTGCTGTTAATTTCTTTATTTCTTCAGATTAAAATCATTGCAGATGCCCCTGGTAAGGGGAGACTATATGCGTTTCGGAGATAAACTGCTTACTTGTTAGTACCATTATATCCACGTGTGCACGCCTGCCACTATTCCGGAAGTCGGAGAAGTCCTGTGAGTATTGGGCGGTAGAGTCTTGGAATCGATTCATGGATAGATTACCTCTGCTGCAAGTAGAGAAACCTGTAAAGAAGGGTATGTTAGTCTGACGTATACACGGAGGAAGGTGGGTTGGAAACACTGGTGAGAGGTCAGAGACCCTGCTATCTGGGTGTCCCTGGCCATGTGAGCATGAAGCAACCTAGGCACGCTTCTCAAAAAGTGCTGATACAACTCGGGGCTAAGAGTGTACTGGATCTCGGGATATCGAGTGGAGCTAGCGACCACTTCTACGTACATTACGACAGGTGTGGGCAGCTGGCAGCCCTGGTAGTCGTGATCTGGGATTAGAGAGAACGGTTGATGCTTGGCAAGCACCGCTGTGAAAATGTAGAGGTCCTGGTCCACTCAATAGTGGGAATCTGGATTTCTGAAAAGAAGATAGAGCCCTGATCTGAAGAGTTCGCAGCTCTTAAAATGGTGTTGACCACTTGGTAATGGACAGATTATGAACCCGTCGTTGCAGGTCACTAATACTGGATACTGCGGTAAATGATGTCAACTATTAGATACTCTGGAGCACTGGATGAAGGACAGGTTCTATCACATGTGGTGCTGAAGACTCTGGAGCACTGCATAGTGGGTAGATCCCATGAACATATGGCCAAAACAATGATATGGTATGTGGTGGTTGGAACATTAGCATCTTGGGTAGTGGACAAAGTCCTGGACTGTTAGGATCCCTGGGTATTGACACCATCATTGATACCTCCGGATAATGGACCAGCTTCTTTATCCTAGAGGTTGGCAGCTATACTGTACATGGGGGCTTTGAACTCTGTTGCCCTGGGCAGTGGACAGGTTACGTGGCTAGTTGCATTATTGGTGAAAGCACTCGTGGTGGCAGACACTTTATGACACTTGGTAGTGGACAAGTACCATGGCCATCAACGTTATCAGCGATGTCCCACGTGGAGGTGGGAAACGCTGTAGCGTTAGGAAGTGGACAGGTTCCATGGCCATTGATGCCAACTGCGATTGCACATGAGGTGGCATGGAGCGCTGTCCCATGTGATGGTCGGAAACCCTGATGCACTGGGTAGTGGACAGGTTCCGTGGCCAATGATGCTATCAGCAATGTCAAATGTAGTGGCTGGAAACCCTATTGCACTGGACAGTGGACAGGTTCCGTGGCCAATGACTATACCAGCGATGTCACATGTAGAGGATGGAAACGCTACTGCACTGGGTAGTGGACAGGTTTCGTGGCCAATGACGCTATCAGCGATGTCACACGTAGAAATTGGAAACACTGTTGCACTGGGTAGTGGACAGGTTCCGTGGCCAATGACGCCATCAGCTATGTCACACGTAGTGACTGGAAACGCTGCTGCACTAGGTAGTGGACAGGTTCAGAGGCAAATGACTATTAGCGATGTCACATGTGGTAGCTGGAAACACAGTTGCACTGAGTAGTGGACAGGTTCCGTAGCCAATGACGCCATCAGCGATGTCACATGTAGTGACTGGAAACGCTGTTGCACTGGGTAGTGGCCAGGATCCGTGTCCAATGACGCCATCAGTGATGTCACATGTAGTGAATGGAAACGCTGTTGCACTGAGTAGTGGACAGGTTCCGAGGCAAATGACTATTAGCGATGTCACACGTAGAGGCTGGAAACGCTGTTGCACTGGGTAACGGACAGGTTCAGAGGCAAATGACTATTAGCGATGTCACATGTGGTGGCTGGAAACACTGTTGCACTGGGTAGTGGACAGGTTCAGAGGCAAATGATGCTATCAGCAATGTCAAATGTAGTGGCTGGAAACACTATCGCACTTGACAGTGGACATGTTCCGTGGCCAATGACGCTACCAGCGATATGATACGTGGTGGCTGGAAACGTGTTGCACTGGGTAGTGGACAGGTTCAGAGGCAAATGACTATTAGCGATGTCACACGTGGTGGCTGGAAACACAGTTTGCAGAAACTTCTATGGAGAACTGTAACTGCTGTTTCATTAGAACTTGCAGAGGAATCGTCTGACTCTAAATCCTCCCTCCATCATAGTATTTTAAATTCCCTAATTGTGATTTTCTGTCTCATTACTGGTAAAGTGTCTTCATTCCGTATAGATTTTATTCAAGGATTGAGAGCTCAAGTTCAGTCCAGGAAGAAAAAGAAGAGGATTTTGCCGTGTTTTAAACTGTTGACAAACTACTTAGGTATTGTACAGAGAAAGGAGGGAAGGGTTTTGTCTGTTAATCTAATTTGTAAAAGGAAAAAGAAATCTGGTCTATGTATTGCGATTTGGTGGTCCCTTGATAGAACCCCATCTTTGTACTGTTTTCTGTATGTTATCTGACCAAATAAAAAAAATACAAAGCGCTCCTGTACTTAGTGAATGCCTTGCCTTTTATGCAGGTTATGCCTTTCTGAAATGACTATTTCCCCTTGTTTCAATTTTTGTACATCATAAAAATCTTATTGATCTATAAAAAGCAAAACAAATTACTTACCTGGTTGCAGAAAAGATCTCATCAAACTTCACCTTCAGCTGTCTGCCTTCACTTAAAGGCCAGTTAGAATCTTCCTGGTGACAGAATATGACGTTGTTGAGTACAGCGGTGGACACTCCTAAGGCACTTATCATCTCTTTGTCCATTTCTGCACACTTTGTACTCAGGCTTACTTTTTCACCATGCCTGTCAGCAGAAGGAAATGATTATCAGCACTTAAAATATACTGAATTTCCCACAGCTTCTAAGCCAGGTGTTATCGTCATCTGGATGACTTAACAACCCTAACAAAATATGAAGTGTTGGTCAGTGAATCTTACTAAAGCTGCACTTAGATCTTTAAATATGTTGCTGGAAAGACTTCTACTGATATTCCAGAAGTGGAGAATTAAACTTCGTGAATAAGGCTACGTTCATACAGTGCGCTTTTGGTCCAATTTGTACAGATCCGCTATTTGCAGTGACTATCCCAGCCAGGTCAATGCATTTCACCATTTGGCATTCACACACTGCGCTTTTTACAGACTCACTTTTGGGTTGAAAAGCAGATCCATAAAAAGAATTCACGTGTCTATTTCTTGGCGATATTTGACTGCGCATTTTACTCACCGCGTCGCGCTCCCCCTCACACCAAGGCCAAAGGACCTGTGGAGAACTTTGGACAGCACCATGTGACCAAGCGACATCACCCGGTCACATGGCAGGCTATAGGGTCCTAGAGGCAGCAACACTGCAGCATCCAGGGATGACAGGACAGTGCTGGAGATCACCAGAGAAGTGCAGCGAGGTGAGTAAAGAGCACGCAAATCGCGCATCAGCGTTCACACACAGAAAGCTGCACTTTGTGAAGATCCGTTCTTGGTGCAGTTTTGCACCAAAAACGCTGTGTGTGAATGTAGCCTAACTTGGACTATTACTATTAGATGTTTCTATAACATCCAATAGGAAGGTGAAAATGGGAAATATCAGCTTCTCTGAGTGTCATATTACATCACCTTCAGTGTCTAAAGGAAAATGTTTTCACCTTGTGGAAATTAATCCTGCATTCCAGCTGTGAGATTTATAGCCACAATGCTCCTCTGTATCTTCAGATTGGGGTTTTAATCTGGATTAAATCCTAAATCATATTGAAAGGCTCGTTAATAAGTAAATTTTTACTTTTAGGATTGCTACTTCCAATAGGTGGCACTAGAGTTCGTCTACTTCCTCCCTGAAGACAAAATCTGAACATTTCCCAGGGAAGCATTGCGGCTATACAGTAAGTCTCCTCACTGCTGGCACGACGAATTGGTGTGTCAATCTCCACAAGAATAATAGCTATTCCCTTAGACTTTGTCTTAGCCCCTCATACAGCCAGATCAGATCCCATACTTTGCACTGATGAGGAGCAATCACCCCAAAACAGTGTCTGCAGAATGGGGCTCAGATTTGGTATACATCCTTAAGGTACCGTTACACCCTTCAATCGATTTATGGTAGTCGTATCTCAGTGTCATACGCAACGACGTACTAACGATGTCATTTGAACGACTCCAAACCCATGACGTTTCAGCGATATTGCTCACAATATCGTACCGTGTAACGGTACAAAACTCATATTGCAAGGCTCGTTAAAGAATTAATTTTGACTTTTAGGATTGCTATTTCCAATAGGTGGCACTAGAGATCATCTATTTCCTCCCTTTAGTGATAATTTGCATATTCCCTTCAGTGTAACAAAAGTTTTGCAAACTAGATCCCCTACACTGTTGCATTTGCAAGTTTTGGGCATTCTCCACCAATATTAAAGAGGTTGTCCTGTCTTCTGATGAAACTCTGCAGTCAAAATATGTGACCACAGACTTCTAAATCCTAACAGCATTGACATTGCACACTGTAAAGAATCACCAGTGGGACTAGTGATAGCAGACTGACTCAACATTCAATAGAAGACCAGACACCTCTTTAAAGGGGTTAGCAGGTCAAAAAATGATAATTCTGTAGTCACTCTGTGCAACGTCAGACTTATCAATCCTCCCAGCGCCCGCACTGTGCCCCGCTAGGATTCACTGGTTTCTAAGCCGGGAATGGGCCGCACTTATGTGATATGCATGCCCCAGCCAGAACCTGACTACTGGGCGCGGTCTCAAGCAATACAGGTGCATGGAAAGGGTGTGTCCAACTAGTAGGCACGGCCACCTAGGGGGCATGGCCTTGCTCCATACATTTGTATTGAGCGAGGCCATGCCCATTAGTCAAGTTCTGGCCATGAACATGCAAACTACATAAGTGTGGTCCATTCCCGGCTTAGAAACCAGTGAATCCTAACAGCGCACAGTGTGTGCATGTGGAGGATTGATAAGTCTGAAGTCACACAGAGTGACTACAGAATTATCATTTCACACGGATAACCCTATTAACGTCACATTTTATTTTGATCACACATTTAAAGAACAGTGGAAAACTGGATAAATGTAACAGTTGTCAGCTTACTTCATTCTTGTAATTACTCCTTCTAGTGTTTTGAATTCAGTTTTTTTCCCCTTCTGAGTGCACCCCATGGACCTCTGAACATTTACTATTTCTCCATTCATGTCCCGGAGCTGTAAACGAATCTGAGCTCTGACATCTGTTTCATGAGCAATCTAAAAATGTGGAATCATATGTATATTCAACATCAATAATTATTATGTAATCAACATTTAATCCCATTAATACACATTTCCAATATGATTAGGAGTCATGGTGCTAAACCCCTGCGATAATATTTCCTCTGTGGGCCTTATAGATTAATTTTGTTTTGTAAATCAATGCCGGCTCAAGCTCCCAGGCTTCCCAAATAGTGATCTGCTCATGCTCCTCAATAAGAATGATGGAGGAAGGTGGTTACTTTCTACAGTGACTTTCAATGAGTGTGCAGTATTAGAATTGCCCTTGACATTTACTAATTAGCCATTGTGAAAATACTTACGAATTACCTTAGGATCATGCACAAAGGTATTCCCTTTTGATCCGGGTGGAAAATCCCCAGTTGTAATATACTTGAGACACTCAATAATGGTCTGAAATGTCACAAGAAAACATTTATCATTTACACTTGGATGATAAGTTTTTTAGTCAAATTTTAAGTACAATGTAATCTCTTACAGAAGATCTTTCTTGTGTTTAATATGCTTGTAGTCACAATAATGAAAAATATCACCACTGGGTTTGGCTGTAAGGGTCATGTATGTTGTTTTTTTAACTGAGTTTGATTTTTTTTTTGCAAGTCTATGGAATAAAAATAAATATTGGAAATCCCCATTAAACCATGATGCATATTGTAAAGCCCAGATTTGTCTGAATCACGGTTGTTTTTATAAAAGTGACAATTTATAGTCTGTTATCATGGAATCGTCAAGATTATGGCAGAATTTGAAATAAAAAAAATCCCAGCAAGACTGAAGCTACAAAGCATCACGGAGGGTTTGACACTTCACATGTTACCTGACTATTACAGGTATATATTGTCTATCTTGTCTGAACTAGTTAGGATTTGCCTAATAACGGACTATTATTATTTGAGAAATGCAGGACTATTGGTCACAGGTGAGAAGATATGATACACTATAATCCACAATTATATTCCAGAAAAATAGAATTATTCTTACCGTTAATTCGGTTTCTAGGAAACCTTCCACGACAGCATAGGAGGTAGCCTCGCCACGCCCTAATGGGGACAGGAACACAAGAGAGGTTAAAAGGCCCCTCCCACCTCCCATTAGCCAGTGTCTTACAACGAACCCAGAACGCATAAGAAACAAGCATAAAATCCATAAACCAGGAAATTAGGGAGGGAAATAAGTGCTGTCGTGGAAGGTTTCCTAGAAACCGAATTAACGGTAAGAATAATTCTATTTTCTCTAGTCACCTTCCACGACAGCGTAGGAGGAATGCCCACGAATCCTTACCTAGGGAGGGACAACAGCTTGCAGGACCTTCCGCCCAAAGGCCAAGTCCCTGCCAGCCATCACATCCAAACGATAGTGCTTGGTGAAGGTATGTAGCGAAGACCACGTAGCCGCCTTGCAGAGCTGCTCCGGAGAAGCCCCAGCACGCTCAGCCCAGGAAACCGAAGTGGCCCGGGTAGAATGGGCCGTAAAACCAGTAGGAGCCGAGAGGCCTTGACCGAGATAGGCATCCGTGATTGCTCTCTTTATCCAATTGGCTATAGTGCCTTTAGCCACCTTCCGGCCCTTGTTGCGACCAAAATGCTGAACGAATAAATTCTGGTCGATACGCCAGGGAGCCGTGACCTCTAGGTAGTGTAGCACCAGGCGACGGACATCCAGCGAGTGGAATTCCACCTCCTTCGCAGATCTAGGATGTTGACAGAAGGATGGTAGAACGATTGACTGAGATCGATGGAACTCCGACACTACTTTCGGCAGAAACGACGGATCCAACTGAAAAACAATGCTGTCATCCCGCACCGTCAAATAGGGCTCACGGATGGACAAGGCCTGAAGTTCACCAATTCTCCTTGCTGAAGTAATAGCCACCAGGAAAGTGAGCTTATGAGACAAGGACCTCATGGAGCAATCCGTCAGGGGCTCATAAGGAGAACGAGTCAGGCCTGTAAGCACAGTATTCAGATCCCAGGAGGGGGAGACACTCCTCCGACAGGGACACCGTCTGGAAGTCGCCACCATGAAACGTTTGATCCAACGATGATCAGCCAGTCTCACATCAAACACAGAACTCAAGGCAGCCACCTGGACCTTAAGGGTGCTAGGTTTAAGACCCAGATCCAACCCTTGCTGCAAGAAGTCCAAGATCTGAGAAACATTTGGAGCAAAAGGATCCGGCACCCGAACCCCACACCAGGAGGAGAACTTCTTCCAGATCTTATTATATATGGAATTGGTGACTGGCTTACGGCAATCTTGTAAGGTCGCGATAACCTTATCGGAAAGGCCCTGGGCTTTCAGCACTCGGGCCTCAGAAGCCAAGCAGCCAAACTGAGACGCTGCGGAGCCGGATGGAAGAACGGACCCTGTGAGAGGAGGCTTGGGTCCTCCCCCAGATGCACAGGACCGTCCACCTTGAGAGACCTGACCAGATTGAACCAGCTCCTCTTTGGCCAGAAGGGGGCAATTAGGATAGTAGGAACCTTCTCGTCCCTGATCTTCCTCAGAACCCGGGCTAGTAGAGGGAGCGGAGGAAACGCGTAGGCTAGATGAAACGGCCAAGCGTGGGAGAATGCATCCACCCCGATTGCCCCGTCCTTGGGATTGAGGGAGTAGAATGTTCCTACTTTGCAATTGAGGCCCGAGGCGAACAAATCCACCTCCGGGACTCCCCAGCGCCCCACCAGGCTGCAAAAAACCGCCTGGTCGAGCCTCCACTCCCCTGGATGGAGATCCTTGCGGCTTAAATAATCCGCCTGAGAGTTCAAGTCTCCCTTGAGATGGACTGCCGAGAGAGACAGTAGAGACCTCTCGGCCCAGAGGAAGATGCGGCTGGAGATGACTTTCAGGTCCGAAACCTGGTGCTGCCCTGATGACGAATATGGGCCACAGTGGTCACATTGTCTGAATATACCAACACATGTGACCCCCGGACCAGATCCTGCGCAGCCAGAAGAGCTTCCTCCACTGCCTGGAGTTCGCGGAAGTTGGAGGATCGAGAGCTCATCAGAGGACCCCAGATTCCTTGAAACGGGGACCCCGATACCACCGCCCCCCAGCCCCGTTGGCTGGCATCCGTCGTCACAGTAACCAGAGGAGTCCGAGACCAAGAGACTCCCCTGGCCAGATTCACCGGGGACAACCACCACCTGAGGGAGGATACCACCCTTCCTGACAAGCCAACCCTCTTGTTGAGAGAGGAGGGGAGACGATTCCAGTGCATCAGAATGTGGTCCTGAAGGCACCTGGAATGCGCCTGGGCCCACATGACTGACGGGATGCACGCCGTCATAGACCCCAGGACCGACATGGACTCCCGGAGCGTGGGGGACCGTTGAGCCCTCAGGGAAGAGATTCTCGACATAAGGGAAGTTTTGTGATCTTCTGGCAAAAGAGACACCTGTCTGTCCGAGTCCAGAAGCACCCCCAGGAATCTCCTGACTGAGGAGGGGCAAAGCTGAGACTTCGACAGATTGGGGAGCCACCCCAATGACCGAAGTATGCCCAACACCCTGTCCACGTCCGCCCTGAGGACCTCCTCTGAAGGCGCGACCAGAAGCAGGTCGTCCAAGTATGGTATCAGACAGACGTCTTGTAACCTTAGGAAGGCCACTACCTCCCCCATGATTTTTGTAAAAATCCGAGGAGCGGAGGAGATGCCGAAGGGCAAAACGTCGAACTGGAAGTGGTGGACATCCCCCTGGCAAGACACCGCAAACCGCAGGTACTTCCTGAGCCGAGGATGAATCGGCACATGGAAATATGCATCCTTCAGATCTATGGTGGCCATCTGGAAGTGGGGCCCTATCAAGGGGATCACTGACCTGATCGATTCCATTTTGAATCTGCGGTAGCGGACATAATGGTTGAGCTGCCTCAGATTGATTATAATCCTGGCAGCCCCTGATGGCTTCTTCACCATGAAGAGCCTGGAGTAATGTCCGCTGCCGCATTCCGACTCCGGAACCCTGGAGATGACATTGGAAGCCAGGAGTTCCAGCAGGTTGGAAAACAGGAGATCCTGAGATCCCCGCGAGGGCAGGGTAGTGACTCGAAGGACCGGAGGGGGAGGAGACACAAACTCTATCAAGAGACCTTCTGATAAGATGTTTAGCACCCACTGGCAGTTGGTGATGTCTCGCCAGCGGGGGAGAAAGGAAGAGAGCTGTCCCCCTACCTGCCCCGAGTCACTGTTTGTCCTGTGGAGGACGCTGTTGGGGAGGAACGAAGATGTTCCTCCCTCGACCTTTCGGGTAGGCCCAATGACCCCCCTTCCCCTTACCTCTGGGTTGGGAGGCCTGAGGCACCTGGGGACGAAAAAATGACTTTTTCCCCACACGGGGTTCGGGAAGCGCCTTCTTATCGGAGGCCTTCTCCAGGATGTCATCCAGGGCGGGCCCAAAAACCAAATCTCCCTTAAAGGGAATGGAGCAAAGGCGCATTTTAGATGTGGAATCCCCCGCCCACATCTTTAACCATAGAGCCCGTCGAGCCGAATTGGAGAGTACGGATGTACGGGCCGCCATGCGTACTGATTCCGCCGAGGCGTCAGCCAAGAATCCAGAAGCCTTTTTTAATAATGGCAAGGATTCTAGAAGCTCCTCCCGGGAGGTACCCTGGGAGATATGGCACTCAAGCTGATCTAGCCACCTGAGGATTGAACGGGAAACGCAGGTGGAAGCGATATTTGCCTGTAAGGCAGATGAGGACGCTTCCCACAAACGTTTCATCAGCCCCTCAATTTTCCTGTCCATCTGATCCTTTAGCTGGGACGTATCCTCGAAAGGGAGGGCAGTCTTTTTAGCCACCCGAGTGACCTGGACATCCACCTTGGGGACATCCCAAGAAAATGGGGTGTCCTCCAGGGGAAACCGATTCCTCAAACCGCCCTTAACCCTCTTCTCAGGAAACTCCCACTCCTGAGCAATGAGATCCTGAATGTTAGGATGGACGGGAAACCCCACCGGCTTGACAGGACGAAGGCCAGAAAACATAGAATCCTGGACAGAGTGGAGGACCGGCTCCTCCTCCAAACCCATAGTGCTACGGACTGCACTAATGAGCTCAGCCAAATCCTCTGAGGAGAACAGGAATCTGCTCGAGTCAGGCGGCCTGGAGGAAGAACCATCATCCCAATTATCCGAGCCCAAGTCTAACTGGCCCTCGGAGTCAGATGGGTCCTGCTGCCGTTTCCTCTTTTTGGGAGACGGAGGAGTCGGGACTGGGGTGGGAGCAGCCGTAGGCAGGGAAGCCAAAGAGGCCCGAATCTCATGCTTCACCATGGAGCGCAATTCCTCCACTAGGGAGGGGTGTTCAGCCCGAACCACATGATCTGTACACTCCTGGCAGAGTTTCTTATCCCAGGGGGAAGAAAACTTCCTATTGCAGACCGGGCAACGCTTCCCACCGGGCTTTTTAACGGCTGGCTTCTCTCCCTGTAAAACACAGAGAGGGTGCCATAAGCATCTGCCTGAATACAGGCACACGGACCCCCCCTCGGCACAGACTTACTGTGGCTGGGGTAGAGCTGGTCTCAGCAGCTGGATCAGCCATCCTGCAAATAAAGGTGCTCACCTGACCGCTGACTTCAGGGCAGCTTAAGTGACCTAAGCCTGCCCCACCGCTCCAATCAGAGTGCCCCCATCACCCCTGCAGGGTCCAGAGCAGGCCGCAGTACCGCCGGGCGTGCTCTGCACTCTGTCATCCGGCTCCGACCGCCGGAACCGGAAGCGCCGTCATCGGGAGCACGGGAACCGGAAGTGACGCCCGGTGACGTCACATCCGGCCGGCGCGACAGCGCGCGCGCAGGGGGGAAGCCGGCGGGCCCAGGGAACACCGAGAGGCCGCCGGCGGGGCTCCCCCACCCCGCATCACCTCCGCAGAGGATCCGGAGGAGTAGAGGACGGTCCTGCCGCCCAAAGCCCGCGGCAGGAGCAGTAGGAGGAGGGGAGCCGCAGCACCGACCAAGACTGCCCGGCTATCCAGGTATGCTGCAGTCGCCAGCCCCACAGCATAGGAGACAGAAAAACCTCTCCATGCCCCATGGGGACAGGAAAGACACTGGCTAATGGGAGGTGGGAGGGGCCTTTTAACCTCTCTTGTGTTCCTGTCCCCATTAGGGCGTGGCGAGGCTACCTCCTATGCTGTCGTGGAAGGTGACTAGAGAAATAAAATTATATCTTCTTAGGTTTTAAAGCATAACTGCCATTTAAACTTTTATTCAATAATAATGTAGAGCAAATGCTTCATAAGTTAAATTTGGAAGAAAACCTTCAAAAACCTTCTAGATGTCACCACTTGGCTGTTTGTAGACCTGACATATGCTGGGTGTCTAGGAAATCCATCTTCAGCTCCACACACTAAATATGGCTATATAAGGGTGGGTGGCCTACACAATGTGCACAATACATCTGATTAGAGACTCAGGTTACCTCAGGCAGGGACAGTGCTAAGCTCAGGCTGTCAAGACACAGCTCCTGCGATCTCTCTCCATTCACATCGGCTCTGCTCCATGTTATCAGCTGATTGCACAGAGAAGTGCCGATGTGAATGGAAAGGAGTCAGATAAGATCTCACAGGAGCTGTGTGCCGACAGCCTGAGCTCATTACTCTCCCTGCCCGAGATTGCCAGAGTCTCTGATCAGCTGTATTGTGAATGCTGTGTAGGCCCCATCCTCTCCACCCTTATATGGCCATATTCATGTAAGGAGTTGAATATAGATTTCCCTGACAACCAGCATATGTCAGGTTTAGAAACAGCCTTGTGGGGACATCTTCTGGAGGTTTTTGAAAGGTTTTCTTTCAGATTTCACTTATGAAGTATATTTGAAGTTTTATTATAATCACTTGCTCTACATTATTATTAAATAAAAATGTAAATGGTGGTTACACTTTAAATTAACTCGTTATGGACCCTTATCATTAAAGTGGTTGTTAGGTTAAGAAAAAGCCCTTAAATTACCAAATTAAAACATTCTGAAGTTATAGGAGACTTTCAAGTATGTCCTTTAAACATACTGTGTACTGGTTTTAATGTTCAGTACTGTAGAGGAATTGTACAAATGCTGTAGCATACTGCAAACTACCACAGATGACCGAGGTTGGGAGGATGATGGTTTATTCATTTCATGATCCTGCGATCAGTTTAGTTTAACTTTTTATAACTATCAAGTACAGCCCAAATTCCAAAAATTTTACAACAGAAAAAGATCCTTTTTCTATAGGAATGATGACAATTGATATCCAGATACAAATAATTTCAAACTTTATTTATATTTCATATCAAAAATCTATTAAAATATTAAAACAGATCCAGAGCATATCCTCTTGGGGATCCACAAGATTACAACCACAGCAGTATATATTACATAGTATATAACATTCAATTTATCCTCAACATTCATTAAATAGCCACAGTATATACATTATCACTGTCTCAAAGTGGCATGGTTTTATGGTATTGCACTTGTATATAGAGAGAAAATATATATGGGAGCTGGAATGCTAAATCCGGTTGCTAACCACTGATATCCTCACTCACATTGAGGTATCCTATATTCATATGGTATCACCAAACCTACAACTTCAGCATTGAACCAATTCCCCAATCTTCACCTTATATATATATATACTCCAAAAACCTCTGTAGAATGTTCAGGAAGAAGCGAGGTGCGAAACGGACGTAGGGGAGAAGGGACCACAGCTACAACACAGCGGTCAGGATCAGGTATATATCTTAACATTCTACAGAGGTTTTTGGAGTATATATATATATATATATATATATATATATATATATATATACTAGATGGGTGCCCGATGCACAATGCATCGGGATTCTAGCAGAGCGAGTCTCTGACTCGCAATGGCCGCTTCGCGGCCAATGCTTCGCGCTGCTAAGGCGACTCGCCATGCCCGCTGCGCGGGCATAGCGAGTCGCCTTAGAGCTGCTCGCAATGGCCGCTGCGCGGCCAATGCTTCGTTCGTATCCACATGACCACGCTGACTCGCAGCGAGGAGCGGTCTCAAAAGGGGCAAAAATCCCATTCGTGATTATATAATAGATATATAAGGTGAAGATTGGGGAATTGGTTCAATGCTGAAGTTGTAGGTTTGGTGATACCATATGAATATAGGATACCTCAGTGTGAGTAAGGATATCAGTGGTTAGCAACCGGATTTAGCATTCCAGCTCCCATATATATTTTCTCTCTATATACAAGTGCAATACCATAAAACCATGCCACTTTGAGACAGTGATAATGTATATACTGTGGCTATTTAATGAATGTTGAGTATAAATTGAATGTTATATACTATGTAATATATACTGCTGTGGTTGTAATCTTGTGGATCCCCAAGAGGATATGCTCTGGATCTGTTTTAATATTTTAATAGATTTTTGATATGAAATATAAATAAAGTTTGAAATTATTTGTATCTGGATATCAATTGTCATCATTCCTATAGAAAAAGGATCTTTTTCTGTTGTAAAATCTTTTCTTATGGAGTGAATAATTTAACAGGGATATTGTTTTAGCCAAATTCCAAAAATATTGGGATATAGCAAAAAATTAGGAATTCATTTGGAAATATCTTATAGCATATTTTGTTCACGACAGAACATAGAATAAAGATCGGAAGGTAAAGATATTTTCCATTTCATTTGAAAATAAAATAAATGTTATTAACTGACGGCAGCAACATATCAAAAAAAAAAAAAAAGTTGGGGCAGGGCCATATCTAGCATTGTGTAGCATCCCATCTTCTTTTGATACCAGTCAGTAAATGTCAGTGAAGTGAGTAAACCAATTGGGAGAGTTTTAGGAGATGAATGTTATTCCATTCTCATGAAGGATTCAACCTGATTTCAGTCCTTGGTCTTCTTTGTCAGACTTTTTCGGAGTCATCAGGGAATGGAAGTGAACGTATCCCATAAAGATAAATATGGGCTATGATGCCAGCATACCAGTGGTGAATGTTGCATTCAGCAGACTGGTACCAGGGTCACTGACGACTGTGTAGCCATCAATAAGGTAATCTACAAGCTCTGCTTGAAAGGATGGTTAGGTCGTTACAATATTGATGGTAGTACGAGGTCCCCATCCTTTGGATAAAGTTTCCCCTCTAATGTAAGTAGCAGTATCTGTCATATGTTTATTCATCATTTTAGATTGGACATCATTGACCCTTTGCCTGTTGCACACAGGTAATTTTATTTTGTGATTATTTATTGAAAGTTATATTTTATAGAGTGTTCAAAACGTGTTGACCTACTTTACTTTAAGGGGAATTCCAGGATGACAACATTTTTGAACTGTTCCTGCCCTTCTACATAATGAAGCTGAGCTGGGCACTACAGCTCTAGGATGTTAAGATCACTTATAAATAAATAAAATCATATCTTCTAAGCAGTTCTCACCCCTCCCTTTGGGGACAATACATCACAGAGCAGGTTCAGCTTCAGGATGCTGCACAGAACAGGGGTGTGGTGGGGGCGTTGACTGCTGGAGGCACCATGCTCATCCTACATTCCAGCCCCCTACTACTTCTAGCACAGTTGCTGAGTGGTTAGCACTGCAGCCTTGCAGCACTGGGGTCCAGGGGTTAATTCCACCAAGGACAACATCTGCAAGGAGCTTGTATGTTCTCCCTGTGTTTACATGGGTTTCCTCCCACACTCCAAAGACATACTGATAGGATGTTTAGATTGTGAGCCCCAATGCGGACAGTGCTTTGCAAATGTATGTAAAGCGCTATGGAATTAATATAAATGAAGAAATATTATTATTATAGTGTATGAAGAGGGGGTGTAGTGGAGGAGTAGCCATGCTCATCTACATTCCTGCCCCCCATACTTCTAGGTAGTGTACGAAGAGGGGGCGTAGCCGTTAGCCCAATGCACTCACTACATGCCAGCCCCCACTCTATAAGCCTGCTGTATGTCTAGCATGACTCTCCTGAGCTGAGAGGACAGTGTGAATGTTTGTGCAGCTGTAACTGTGAGCTCAGGAGAGTACAGCGGTACATACAACAGCCATATAGAGTGGGAACTAGCATGTAGTGTGAGCACTGAATCCAGCGGCCAGGCCCCCAGTACACTCTCCTGCTAAAACTGCTCTGTGACCTATTGTACTATACGGGAGGGGTGAGGGATGAGGAGCAGATACGATTTTATTGATTTATAAGCTATCTAAAGATCCCAGAACTGTAGTGACCAGCTATGCTTTATTATGTAGGAGGGCAGGGACAGTACAATTTTTTTTATCTCCCCGGAGTTCCCCTTTAAAATAGAAGAATCTGGGAGCGGTTTAAATGCTAAGACGAAATTGTCTCCATTTTCTTAAATTGCTAATTAAATACATTATACTACCTTTACAGGTACTACTATAGTGAACTCTAATGGTACCTTTACACGCCGCCACAACAGGATGGATACCAACTGCTACTTCACGTGCACGAGCACGCTCAAACGGTTACAAACGGTAAACGCACCTCCTTTACACGCCGCCACAAGGTGCGCTACGCTACGCTACATCTACAGCTAGATACATCGCCGGGTGTCTCAAGTAGCCATCTGTAGCTCATTTACACACCGCTATAACCAGCTACTATGGGCGTACCTGGTGCAGCAGGGACAGCACATAGGCGTGCTCCAATTGTGGATCACGAGACGTCCGTACGCTGATAGGAGAAAGCAAAAATACCATGATTGGACAGGCATCGCAGGAGGCAGATTAATACTTGACGCTCGAGAAATTGTGTAGTGTGACTCGTCAGCTCCTTAAATATGCCGCCCTGTGCGGCGACAACCAATCGCAACGCAAAAGCTTCCTCCAATGATCGCTGAAGGGGGCGCGGAAATCCGGACCCTGTGTCACGCCCCAGCTACATAGCATGGTGTAGGAACAACCCTTCTGTTCCTTCTTTACACGCCGATACAGCTCGCTACAATCGGCTTTGTTGCCATCTGTTTATGGGCAGTGCACGGATACAGATGAATCTGTAGCCGGCTGTGTCGTCCCGTCTTCAGACGCCGCTACTACGGGCGATATTGGCGCGACAAGCTACATTTGTAGCCTGTAGCGGGTTGTATCCACCCGCCAGTAGCGGCGTGTAAAGGTACCATTAGGGTACCTTTACACACGGCTACATTTGTAGCTTGTCACCAGGTAACTTACTGGTTGCAGTGAAATCATGGATACATGGTTCTATCTTGTTGCTGTGTACAAATGGAATCATGTATCCATGATTTCACTGCAACCAGTAAGTTACCTGGTGACAAGCTACAAATGTAGCCGTGTGTAAAGGTACCCTAAGGGTACCTTTACACGCCGCAACTTTTGGCGGTGATCAGAGGCAATCTAACGTGCGCATGCACATTTTTCATGGTTGCCTCCGAACGCCGAAGGCGCTTTTACACGCCGCAATTTTGCCCTCAACCTAAGGCGATGTGTCGCCCCGGAAGTTGCCACACCAACAGCAGGAAACATCCGGTAGACTCCAGTCGCCACTTCACACGCCGCAATCCCCAAAGGAATATGGGCGTACATGGTTAGCGCCACAAGAACATAGGCATGACTGACTGGTGTATTCCGCACCCCAAACACGCTGATTAGACAACGCAATAGCGTTATGATTGGCCAGCCTGTGCAGGAAGGCTGGCTAATACATGAAGCCATTGCCAATGTGTAGTGTGAATGGACAGCTGTTCAAATATGGCGCCCTATGAAAAGACAGCCAATGGAAACACAGTAGCCACCACCAATCATCGCTGACAGGGCGTGGTGTCCAGCACGCTGTGGCACACCTCCGGGAAATCCGAAGGCGATGCAGATTCCATTCCTATCACCCGTTCACACACCAAAAGCAGGGAATTTCGCCTTCATGATTGCCTCTGATTTTGGAGTAGTGCTGTGAAATCGGAACCAGGCACAACCTTTTTGATCGCCGCCAAATTCCTAAATTCCACACCGCAATTTCGAGGCAATTTCACAGCTATGGTGATGGGCTACTGATTGCCAGTCAGATTTCTCGCTGCGGTGGCGGCGTGTAAAGGTATCCTAACAGGCATCATCACAGGACAGCCTTTGGGCACTGGGTTCATGCAAAAAATAGTAATGGCGGTCTGATTAGGACCCCTCACAGCTCCTCTACGCGTTTCAACTGTATAGACCACCTGTTTACACTACCTGATGAAGACTGTTCTATACAGTTGAAACGCGTAGTAGAGCTGTGAGGGGAGCTAAAAAATTAATAAAAGGTTTGCCATTTATTAAAACATCTTATTTGTCCGCTTGATCCTTAGAGCGCTCCTAATCAGACCGCCATTACTATTTTTTGCATGAAAACTACTCCCTTTGTGAGGGACTGGCGGCTGGAGCAGCTCAGGGACAGCACAAACGATCTGCCTTCAGGACCTGGCGTTTTTCTGGCAACCGACAACAAAGAGCAGTGACGCAAATTCGGTTTCGCAGTCACGTGACCGGATAGGTCCTGTTCCGAGGACCAGGAGAGAGGAGAGCGGAGAGGCAGCGCACATACTGCCAGCGGCGGAGGCTGGTAAACCGGGTTGTGCAGGACTTGCACAACCCGATAAGGTGAGTGGCCACCTACCCATGCCACTTAGACGTTTTCAATAAGGGGATCCTACACATTTGCGCCCTTTTCCTTTTTGTTTTGCATGTTTGGGCACTGGGTTGTCACCATAATTGATAAAGGGGCTGCCTTTCCAAAATAAATTGTTGCACAAAGCAAAACATGCAAAGTGATGAAATAATATATATTCGACCTTCCTCCCAGCTTCTCCAGGACGGAATTCCCGATTATTCAGTTTACCCTGGATATAGGGCTGGGCGATTAATCGAATTAATTCGATTAATTCGCCCCCTGCTGTGGCCACGATTGTCGTTTTATTCAAAATCGTGTAATTCGATTTTCCTAGCGGTACCGTATTCCCGAGCGTGACTCGGGGTTACCTTTCACTTTCAGAAGCGGTAATCCCGAGTCACACTCGGGTTTACCCGCAGGACGTTCCGCTGCTCACTGTGAGGACCGGGGAAGGGGGGGGGTGCTATCGGCAGTGCGACTGCACTGCTGTCAGCTTGACCCACCTCTCCCCAGGAGCCGCAGCAGCACTGCCGATAGCGCCCAACCGGAGCCGCTGGTGATAGGTCCCGCCCCCTCTCCAGCCGGAGCCGGTCACTGTGAGGACCGGAGCCGCTGGTGATAGGTCCCGCCCCCTCTCCAGCCGGAGACGGTCACTGTGAGGACCGGAGCCGCTGGTGATAGGTCCCGCCCCCTCTCCAGCCGCGGAGCCGGTCACTGTGAGGAGGGGGGGGATGTTGGTGCTGTTCATGACAATAGCAGTGGGCTAGTGTCAGGGCTAGTGTCAGGGCTAGTGTTAGTGTCAGGGCTAGTGTTAGTGTCAGGGCTAGTGTTAGTGTCAGGGCTAGTGTTAGTGTCAGGGCTAGTGTTAGGGCTAGTGTCAGGGCTAGGGCTAGTGTCAGGGCTAGGGCTAGTGTCAGGGCTAGTGTTAGTGTCAGGGCTAGGGCTAGTGTCAGGGCTAGGGCTAGTGTCAGGGCTAGGGCTAGTGTCAGGGCTAGGGCTAGTGTCAGGGCTAGGGCTAGTGTCAGGGCTAGGGCTAGTGTCAGGGCTAGGGCTAGTGTCAGGGCTAGTGTTAGTGTCAGGGCTAGTGTTAGTGTCAGGGCTAGTGTTAGTGTCAGGGCTAGTGTTAGTGTCAGGGCTAGTGTTAGTGTCAGGGCTAGTGTTAGTGTCAGGGCTAGTGTTAGTGTCAGGGCTAGTGTTAGTGTCAGGGCTAGTGTTAGTGTCAGGGCTAGTGTTAGTGTCAGGGCTAGTGTTAGTGTCAGGGCTAGTGTTAGTGTCAGGGCTAGTGTTAGTGTCAGGGCTAGTGTTAGTGTCAGGGCTAGTGTTAGTGTCAGGGCTAGTGTTAGTGTCAGGGCTAGTGTTAGTGTCAGGGCTAGTGTTAGTGTCAGGGCTAGTGTTAGTGTCAGGGCTAGTGTTAGGGCTAGTGTCAGGGCTAGTGTTAGGGCTAGTGTCAGGGCTAGTGTTAGTGTCAGGGCTAGTGTTAGTGTCAGGGCTAGTGTTAGGGCTAGTGTCAGGGCTAGTGTTAGTGTCAGGGCTAGTGTTAGTGTCAGGGCTAGTGTTAGTGTCAGGGCTAGTGTTAGTGTCAGGGCTAGTGTTAGTGTCAGGGCTAGTGTTAGTGTCAGGGCTAGTGTTAGTGTCAGGGCTAGTGTTAGTGTCAGGGCTAGTGTTAGTGTCAGGGCTAGTGTTAGTGTCAGGGCTAGTGTCAGGGCTAGTGTCAGGGCTAGTGTCAGGGCTAGGGCTAGTGTCAGGGCCAGTGTCCGCGTCCGGGCCAGTGTCCGCGTCCGGGCCAGTGTCCGCGTCCGGGCCAGTGTCCGCGTCCGGGCCAGTGTCCGCGTCCGGGCCAGTGTCCGCGTCCGGGCCAGTGTCCGCGTCCGGGCCAGTGTCCGCGTCCGGGCCAGTGTCCGCGTCCGGGCCAGTGTCCGCGTCCGGGCCAGTGTCCGCGTCCGGGCCAGTGTCCGCGTCCGGGCCAGTGTCCGCGTCCGGGCCAGTGTCCGCGTCCGGGCCAGTGTCCGCGTCCGGGCCAGTGTCCGAGTCAGGGCCAGTGTCCGAGTCAGGGCCAGTGTCCGAGTCAGGGCCAGTGTCCGAGTCAGGGCCAGTGTCCGAGTCAGGGCCAGTGTCCGAGTCAGGGCCAGTGTCCGAGTCAGGGCCAGTGTCCGCGCCAGCGTCCGGGCCAGTGTTAGGGCTAGGGTTAGGGCTAGGGTTAGAGCCTGGGCAGCAGACAAGAGGAGGGGTGGGAACACCCAAGGGAAGCAGGAAGCTTCCCTCAGTTACCCTCCTCTCCTCTGTCACAGGGTCACGGGGGCCCCCTCTTTATTCATCAAAGAAAAGCAAATAAAAAATAGAAAAAAAAAAAAATCGAGATTTAAATCGAAAATCGTCCATAGGTTTAAATAGAATCGAGATTTTGATTTTTTCCAAAATCGCCCAGCCCTACCTGGATACAGACATCACTCCCTGGAAATCCAAAGACTGTGGAGGCCATTGACTGGCTGCAGACCTTACATGGGTTGTACAAACTGTAAGGTCTGCAGGTATTGAAAACGAAAGTATCAGAAATGTAGTACAGGGGCTACTGGGAGCAGGAAAGTTGAGTGTATATTAATTTATTATTTTACATGTAATGCTGAATGCAATAGCACTTTCATTATTTTGGATAACTTCTTTAACAATTACAGTTAGGATGTGTTATCACTGATTGATCAAAAGAGTATAGCTGCCAAGATCTATGAAATTCTCTCAAAACGGGGGCAAATGTACAGCGTCTTGCTGACACATTTCCTGTTAACATGATGCCTATTCACTTTACAGAGAATTGCATACAATACAGTCCTAATTGATTGAATAAAGCGGTGTTGCAGTCGTCAGATTGGAGCATTGGTGTAATGAGTTCCACTGAAAACTCATCCTGATTCAAACACTTATGGTATATACCTCTGCATTTGTTGTAAACTATCCTATAGGTCAGTGATGGCGAACCTATGGCACGCGTGCCAGGGGTGGCACGCAGAGCCGCCTCCGCTGGCACGCGGCCTCGCCACTACACTGCTGCTTTGATCTGCCGGCGTGCGGCGCGGCGCCGGCAGATCAAAGCTGTGTTGGAGCAGAGGAGACATTTCTCCTCTCTCCAACACTCTTCCTAGATGGTGGGCGGGACATTTCCCTATGGGCCGCCCACCCCCCACCTCTCCTCCAGCCCACCTCTCCTCCAGCCTCAGTACTGCTCTGTCACCGAGCGGCCACGGCCGTGAAGGGGGCGGGGCCACGGCCGTGAAGGGGGCGGGCCGTTTCCCCAAAGCAGTGCCCTTCTCACAGCAATCAGGAGGCCCTCCCAGCGTCTTCATCTCATTCTGATCTCTGAGATGATCATGTGACCCCTGATGCCTCCTCTGATGTGACATCATCACAGGTCCTACCGGTATATGTGAGTATCATGTCTGTGTGTGTCTTTCTGAGTGTCGTTCTGTCTGTCAGAATGTCTCTATCTGTGTGTTTGACAGTGTCTGTGTGTCTCTCTGTCTCTACACAACACTATACAGTATATACAGGTCCACACTACATGCTGTACTAGTGTGCCTATATACTGTATATATAGTGTGGACCTGTATATACAGTATAGTGCTGTGTATACAAGATATAACCAACAGTCTCAGATGTGCCCAGGGTCCGCAGCGTGTAACGTGCCCAGGGTCCGCAGCGTGTAACGTGCCCAGGGTCCGCAGCGTGTAACGTGCCCAGGGTCCGCAGCGTGTAAGGTGCCCAGGGTCCGCAGCGTGTAAGGTGCCCAGGGTCCGCAGCGTGTAAGGTGCCCAGGGTCCGCAGCGTGTAACGTGCCCAGCGTCCGCAGCATGTAAGGTGCCCAGCGTCCGCAGCGTGTAAGGTGCCCAGGGTCCGCAGCGTGTAACGTGCCCAGGGTCCGCAGCGTGTAAGGTGCCCAGGGTCCGCAGCGTGTAAGGTGCCCAGGGTCCGCAGCGTGTAAGGTGCCCAGGGTCCGCAGCGTGTAAGGTGCCCAGCGTCCGCAGCGTGTAAGGTGCCCAGCGTCCGCAGCGTGTAAGGTGCCCAGCGTCCGCAGCGTGTAAGGTGCCCAGCGTCCGCAGCGTGTAAGGTGCCCAGGGTCCGCAGCGTGTAACGTGCCCAGGGTCCGCAGCGTGTAAGGTGCCCAGGGTCCGCAGCGTGTAAGGTGCCCAGGGTCCGCAGCGTGTAAGGTGCCAGGGTCCGCAGCGTGTAAGGTGCCCAGCGTCCGCAGCGTGTAAGGTGCCCAGCGTCCGCAGCGTGTAAGGTGCCCAGGGTCCGCAGCGTGTAAGGTGCCCAGCGTCCGCAGCGTGTAAGGTGCCCAGCGTCCGCAGCGTGTAACGTGCCCAGGGTCCGCAGCGTGTAAGGTGCCCAGGGTCCGCAGCGTGTAAGGTGCCCAGGGTCCGCAGCGTGTAAGGTGCCCAGGGTCCGCAGCGTGTAACGTGCCCAGCGTCCGCAGCGTGTAAGGTGCCCAGGGTCCGCAGCGTGTAAGGTGCCCAGGGTCCGCAGCGTGTAAGGTGCCCAGCGTCCGCAGCGTGTAAGGTGCCCAGGGTCCGCAGCGTGTAACGTGCCCAGGGTCCGCAGCGTGTAAGGTGCCCAGGGTCCGCTGCGTGTAAGGTGCCCAGGGTCCGCAGCGTGTAAGGTGCCCAGGGTCCGCAGCGTGTAAGGTGCCCAGGGTCCGCAGCGTGTAAGGTGCCCAGGGTCCGCAGCGTGTAACGTGCCCAGGGTCCGCAGCGTGTAAGGTGCCCAGGGTCCGCAGCGTGTAAGGTGCCCAGGGTCCGCAGCGTGTAAGGTGCCCAGGGTCCGCAGCGTGTAAGGTGCTCAGCGTCCGCAGCGTGTAAGGTGCCGCCCAGCGTCCGCAGCGTGTAAGGTGCCCAGCGTCCGCAGCGTGTAAGGTGCCCAGCGTCCGCAGCGTGTAAGGTGCCCAGGGTCCGCAGCGTGTAACGTGCCCAGGGTCCGCAGCGTGTAAGGTGCCCAGGGTCCGCAGCGTGTAAGGTGCCCAGGGTCCGCAGCGTGTAAGGTGCCCAGGGTCCGCAGCGTGTAAGGTGCCCAGCGTCCGCAGCGTGTAAGGTGCCCAGCGTCCGCAGCGTGTAAGGTGCCCAGCGTCCGCAGCGTGTAAGGTGCCCAGCGTCCGCAGCGTGTAAGGTGCCCAGCGTCCGCAGCGTGTAAGGTGCCCAGCGTCCGCAGCGTGTAAGGTGCCCAGGGTCCGCAGCGTGTAAGGTGCCCAGGGTCCGCAGCGTGTTAAGGTGCCCAGGGTCCGCAGCGTGTAAGGTGCCCAGGGTCCGCAGCGTGTAAGGTGCCCAGGGTCCGCAGCGTGTAAGGTGCCCAGGGTCCGCAGCGTGTAAGGTGCCCAGGGTCCGCAGCGTGTAAGGTGCCCAGCGTCCGCAGCGTGTAAGGTGCCCAGCGTCCGCAGCGTGTAAGGTGCCCAGGGTCCGCAGCGTGTAACGTGCCCAGGGTCCGCAGCGTGTAAGGTGCCCAGGGTCCGCAGCGTGTAAGGTGCCCAGGGTCCGCTGTGTGTAAGGTGCCCAGGGTCCGCAGCGTGTAAGGTGCCCAGGGTCCCCAGCGTGTAAGGTGCCCAGGGTCCGCAGCGTGTAAGGTGCCCAGGGTCCGCAGCGTGTAAGGTGCCCAGGGTCCGCAGCGTGTAAGGTGCCCAGGGTCCGCAGCGTGTAAGGTGCCCAGGGTCCGCAGCGTGTAAGGTGCCCAGGGTCCGCTGTGTGTAAGGTGCCCAGGGTCCGCAGTGTGTAAGGTGCCCAGGGTCCGCAGTGTGTCACGTGTATACAGCAGGCAGTTTCTAATGTTTTTACAGTCTGCAGTCTCTAATGTGTATACGGCCCGCAGTCTGTAGTGTGCAGCATCACAAAATTTTCCTGAGAGTTCTCTGTGTTCTTCCCGGTGTCTCCATGGATCCTGTTCCTCTCTACGCCCAGCACTGGACTTTCTGCCGCCACCTTTCATCTTTCCCCATCTTTAGGATCAGGCTGAGTCTTGGCTATCTATATACCACAGCATCCTATCTATAAAGCACAGCCTCCTGGGTATGCTGGGTATAATTCTCCTGTTTACTGAGTGTAATCCTCAGTATCTGTAGTATTCTGTATATATACACTGCACAGTACCACTTCTCCTGTCCTGTATACTGGATGTAATCCTCAGTATCTGTATTATTCTGTATATATACACTGCACAGTACCACTTCTCCTGTCCTGTATACTGGGTGTAATCCTCAGTATCTGTATTATTCTGTATATATACACTGCACAGTACCACTTCTCCTGTCCTGTATACTGGGTGTAATCCTCAGTATCTGTATTATTCTGTATATATACACTGCACAGTACCACTTCTCCTGTCCTGTATACTGGATGTAATTCTCAGTATCTGTATTATTCTGTATATATACACTGCACAGTACCACTTCTCCTGTCCTGTTCTATTTGTACATGGCAAAAAATGGAACAATGTGTCCATGATTTCATTGCAACCAGTGAGTTGCAAGCAATGTCTCCCAGAGATATCTCTGTGTGTGACAGTACCTTAAGGCTCCTTTCACATCAGCGGTAAACTGATGTTTGCGGCCAATCCATCAGGTGGCACCGCATCTGCCAGATCAGCCGTCTTGCAGCCCAGATGCGGCAAGCCCCATGCATTGTGTATGGAGCTTGCAGTCTGGTGCGGCAAGTGGTGTTCTGCCAGGTGCGGCAGATCCGGTACTTGCGGCCGATGAAAAACAATGCTGTAAGTGGTGGGTTTTTTTTCCGCCGTCGCAAGGGCTGGATCTGCCGCACCAGACTGCAAGCTCCATACACAATGCATGGGGCTTGCCGCATCTGGGCTGCAAGTCGGCTGATCTGGCAGATGCGGTGCCCCTGATGGATTGGCCGCAAACATCAGTTTACCGCTGATGTGAAAGCAGCCTGCGAAAGTGATGAGGGCATGACAACGTAAAAGCAAATTTCACTGTTAAAGGCTGATGGGTGATATAGTGTGTGGGCTGGTGGGGCTTGTTTTTAAGGGCTGCTTTTTGGTCCCAGTCCGGCCCTGAAGGTGAGTATGACTTTTTTTTTTTCTTTCCATTTACAGCAGGATGGAGCATTACTAAGGGGGCAGGATGGGGCATTACTAAGGGGCAGGATGGGGCATTACTAAGGGGGCAGGATGGGGCATTACTAAGGGGGCAGGATGGGGCATTACTAAGGGGGCAGGATGGGCATTACTAAGGGGGCAGGATGGGCATATTACTCTGCTGGGGGCAGGATGGGGCATATTACTCTGTGCTGGGGGCAGGATGGGGCAATAGTAACAGGGGGCAGAATTTGGCATATTATGTGATGGGGCATATTACTATGTAATGTGGGCAGGATGTGGCAGATAAATATGTGATGGGGGCAAGGATGGGGCATATTAATATGTGATGGGGACAAGGATGGGGCAGATTACTATGTGATGGGGTCAAGGATAGGGCAATACTACCAGGGGGCAAGATGGGGCATATTACTATGTGATGGGGACAAGGATGGGGCACATTACTGCTGGATGGGGCATATTACTGCAAAGGAATAAGGATGGGGCATATTACTGCAAAGGAATAAGGATGGGGCATATTAATGGCAAGTGGACAAGGATGAAACACATCACTGCAGGATGGGGCATATTACTTCAAGGGGACATGGATGGGGCATATTACTGCAAGGAGAGAAGGATAGGGCATTACTGCAGGATGGGGCATATTACTGCAAGGGGACAAGAATGTGGCATATTACTGCAGGATGGGGCATATTGCTGCAAGGGGACAAGGATAGGGCATTACAGCAGGATGGGGCATTACTACATGATAGGGGCAGGATGGGGACATTACCACAAGGGACAAGGATGGGACATTACCGAAGAGGACAAGGATGGGGAATACTACAAGGGGATAAGGATAAAGACATTACTACAAGAAGGGGGTCAGGATAGGAACATTACTGCCAGGAGAGGGTCAGGATGGAGCACAACTGCAAGGAGAGGGTCAGGATGGGGCCATAAATGCATGGAGATGGTCAGGATGGATCATATAGCTAGGAGAAGATCAGGATGGAGCACATTGCTACAAGGAGAAGATCAGGATGGAGCACATAACTGCAAAGAGAGGGTCGGGATGGAGCACATTACTGCAAGGAGAGGGTCAGGATGGAGCACCTTACTGCAAGGAGAGGGTCAGGATGGAGCACCTTACTGCAAGGAGAGGGTCAGGATGGAGCACATTACTGCAAGGAGAGGGTCAGGATGGAGCACATTACTGCAAAGAGAGGGTCAGGATGGAGCACATTACTGCAAGGAGAGGGTCAGGATGGAGCACATAGCTACAAGGAGAGGGTCAGGATGGAGCACATAGCTACAAGGAGAGGGTCAGGATGGAGCACATAGCTACAAGGAGAGGGTCAGGATGGAGCACATTACTGCAAGGAAAGGGAACAGGATTTCAGCATGAAATCTGCTTGCATTCCATGATAAAATCTATCTCCTATCTGTCTAATATTCTGCATTTTTTCCATACAGATCAATCCACCTGCTGTTTCTAGAAAGTGCAGTGGCAGCGGCTCAGCTTCAATGTGCAGTACACATGAGCTGGATGACCACTGCCGAAGAGAAGAGAAGACTGCAAAGGTAAGTTTAAAATCAATTAATTGTTAAAATAATTGAATTGATCATCAATGTTTCAGGACTACAAGCCCTGTACAGGGAAGAGAGTTAGCATCTGCTGGCTCTCCCCCCTGTGCAGCGCTTATGATTACTACTGCTGTAATTTAGGTTATATTATCGTATTGGCACTTCGCCATAAATAATTTCGTTTTGGGTTGCGGTTTGGGCACTCGGCCTCAGAAAGGTTCGCCATCACTGCTATAGGTCATCAGTTTGCACTATGGTCAATATTTACTGGTATACAAACTGTCTATTTCACACATTGTAAATGTTATATGATGTCGGCAGGTGTAGCACTTTGTTGCAAAACTCTGGCATAATGTTAGATGTGTATGGTCGACTTTGATCAACTATTTATCCCCTGCCAATTTTTCTAGCCGATAATTAACTAAACTATCTAACTTCCCACAATCCCCCTTCCCTAATGCCCTATACATTTTGAGTTAATAGGAGTGCACGTATGAAGGGTGCATACACATCTCATATTACTCGAAGTTTCATTGTCGCTAAGTGTCTCGCAGTTACACCAATGGCCATTAATCAGGGCAGGAGTCGGGTAACCCACACTCTTTTATACTCTTTTTTTAACTATCTCCTTTTATTTTAATGTCCATTTTCCTATATGTCAATCACTTTCACCGCCTCATCCCCCAACAATCACCACTCATCCACATTAGCCCTTCTCTCCTTCCCTCCCCCATGTACTACTTGCATGTCCTCTTCATCTTGCTGTCAGTGCATCATGTCCAAGAATATTGTATTATATGCCAAGCCATGTCACTACTCCAAAAACTATTTGCGTTTTCTCTTTTTACTGCTCTCCTGTCTGGTGATATCTCTCCTAATCCTGGTCTACCCTCTGCCACCTTCAACTCTTAACCCACCTCACATAGAAACCCTAATAACCTTAATAACATTACTTACACACTTTCAAGTCCCTCTTTTAATTGTGAAATCTGGAATCCAGACAGCACGATCTGACGGGTTAAGAGACCCAGGCAGATTGAGATCCACCAGCACCTGTTAGCTGCACATCGGCTGATCAGATCAGCCGACATGCTGGAAATGATGCAATCTAAGCACATGAGCTTGAATCTTAGGGAGGGACACAACCAAGGACACATGTGCTGTCACCCGTGCCAATTTCCTGAAGACTGCTGGAAGATCAATCTACGCAGGTTCTGCCCACGATTAAAGGGATCCTGTCACCCCCAAAACACCTCTAAACCTATTAAAAGCTGTCCCTAGAGCATATTAACACTTTCCCTACACTCCTTTTACCTCCTAAATGCAGCAAGTGACATTGAAGAAAAAGAGAATTTTGTTTACGTACCGTAAATTCTTTTTTCTTGAATCATCAATGGGAGACCCAGACAATGGGGTTTAGGGCACTGCCCTCCGGAGGCCACACTAGGTACTACAAGTTTGTAGTAACCGCCCCCTCCGCTTATAAACCCCTACCACAGGAGATATCCTCAGTTTGGTCCATAAGCTGCGAGGAGACAACCACACCCGAATCATCGGGAAGACCGTTGTACCGACGGTCTAACAACCCGCAAAACAACACTGTCCCAACTGGGTACAGTCCAAGGAAAAAAACATCCAACGGAACAACTGGGTGGGTGCTGGGTCTCCCATTGATGATTCAAGAAAAAGAATTTACGGTACGTAAACAAAATTCTCTTTTTTCTGATCATCATAATGGGAGACCCAGACAATGGGGATGTCATAAAGCAAACCCCAGGGCGGGAAAAAGTTCCTCACAAAATGTTTAAAGACGCGGTCCCCCTTAAAGGTGGGCCACCGCCGCCTGGAGGACCCGCCTGCCCAAACTTGCATCCGCAGAGGCATGGGCATGCACCATATAGTGCTTAGAGAAAGTGTGCAGGCTGGACCACGTGGCCGCCTGACACACCTGCAGAGCAGAGGCACGATGTCGCAAAGCCCAGGAAGCACCAACGGCTCTGGTCGAGTGTGCCTTCAAGCCCACCGGGAGAGGCAGACCCGTAGAATGGTAGGCCTCTTGAATGGGCGCCTTGATCCATCTGGCCAAGGTCGATTTTGACGCCGCGGACCCCTTACAGCGACCCGCCGTAAGGATGAACAAAGAGTCCGAACTCCGGAAGGAAGCCGTCCTGGACACATAAATGCGTACAGCCCTCACGAGATCCAGAGTGTGAAGGTCGCGCTCAACCCGATGAACAGGAGCGGGACAAAATGATGGGAGAACAATCTCTTGGTTCAAGTGAAAAGTGGAAACCACCTTCGGCAAGAATTCTGCTCGCGGGCGCAACACCACCTTGTCCTGGTGGACAACCAGGAAGGGTGACTTGCACGACAGTGCAGCCAATTCCGAAACACGTCTCAGAGATGTAATTGCTACCAGAAAGACCACTTTCTGGGACAGACGAGAGAGGGAGACATCCCTCAGTGGCTCAAACGGCGGTTTCTGCAGGGCCACCAGAACCATGTTAAGGTCCCAAGGGTCCAGCGGTCGCCTGTATGGCGGGACCACCCGGGACACCCCCTGCAGAAACTGACGGACCTTCGGAAGGAACGCCAAGCGCCTGTCAAACAGCACTGAAAGCGCTGATACCTGCCCCTTCAGGGAGCTGAGGGATAACCCCAACTCCAAACCCGACTGCAGGAAACCCAACAGAGTCGGGATTGACAAGGGCCACGGTGAACGTCCTCCAGAAGCACACCAGGCGAAAAAGATTTTCCACGTTCTGTGGTATATCCTCCGCGATGCGGGCTTTCTAGCCCGATTCATAGTGTCAACCACTGTAGGAGAGAACCCCCTGGATGTCAGAAGCCAGGCCTCAAGAGCCATGCAGTCAATCTGAGGGCCCTGGAATTGAGGTGGAAGAAAGGGCCTTGCGTGAGAAGATCTGCGCGGTCTGGAAGAGCCCACCGGTTCCCGCCGGACAGTTGCCACAGATCCGGATACCAGGACCTCCTGGGCCAGTCCGGAGCCACCAGAATGGCTTCGCGGCACTCCGTCCTGATTTTCCACAGAACCTTGGGAATCAGTGCCAGAGGAGGGAACACATATGGTAGTTGGAACTCGGACCAACACAGGATCAGGGCATCCGCCCCCAGAGACTGAGGGTCCCACGATCTCGCCATGTAGTGAGGAACCTGATGATTCAGCCGTGAGGCCATCAGGTCCACGTCCGGGATGCCCCATCTGCTGCAGATGTCCCGGAAGACGTCCGGATGCAGAGACCACTCTCCGGCGTCCATCCCCTGCCGGCTCAGGTAATCGGCCTCCCAGTTCTCGACCCCTGGGATGTGAACTGCGGAGATCAGGCAGTCGTTGTCCTCCACCCAGGATAGAATGCGGTGGACTTCGGCGAGGGCCTGAGCACTTCTGGTCCCTCCCTGATGGTTTATATAGGCGACGGCCGTCGCATTGTCGGACTGAACCCGAATAGGCTGTCCTGACAGGAATGTCTGAAAAGCCAGGAGCGCCAGATAGACCGCCTTGATCTCCAGCACGTTGATCTGCAACGCCGACTCTGACTGCGTCCAAAGGCCTTGAGCCCTGTGGTGTAAGAACACCGCGCCCCAGCCCTTGAGACTGGCGTCGGTGGTCACCACTAACCATGACGGTTTGAGGAAAGATCGGCCCCGTGACAAGTGGCATGGCTGAAGCCACCACTGTAACGAATCCCTGGTCGGTTGCGACAGGACCACCAGCCGATTCAGAGAGGACGTCCTCTTGTCCCACCTGCGGAGAATTTCCAGCTGGAGAGGACGGAGGCGAAACTGCGCGAAAGGCACCGCCTCTATCGCTGCCACCATGCGCCCCACCAGCTTCATCAAAACCCGTAGAGATGAGTGTGGTGACAGGAGGAGATCTTGCACTCCTGATTGGATGGCCAGCTGTTTTGTTCGCGGCAGAGACACCAGAGCTGAGTCTGTGTGGAAGTCCATGCCCAGATATGTTAGTGACTGGGTCGGAACCAGGGTTGATTTCTGGATATTGAGAAGCCACCCAAACTGCTCCAAAGACTGCATGGTCACCTCCAGGCTCTTCCGACAAAGGTGTTCCGATGGAGCCCTGACCAGCAGGTCGTCTAGATAGGGAATGACGGCATGTCCCTGCACATGTAGGAGAGCCATCATTGAGGCCATCACTTTTGTGAACACCCGTGGTGCCGAGGCTAACCCGAAAGGCAGTGCCACGAATTGGAAGTGTTCGTCCCCCACTGCGAATCGCAACCAGCGCTGGTGAGCCGGTGCAATGGGTACGTGCAGGTAAGCGTCTCTGATATCTATGGACGCTAGGAAGTCTCCCTGCGACACAGCCGCGATCACGGAGCGCAGGGATTCCATACGGAACTTCCGAACCAACACGTGACGGTTGAACAACTTGAGGTCCAGAACCAGGCGAAAAGAGCCGTCCTTCTTCGGGACAATAAAGAGGTTGGAGTAAAAACCCCGGAACCTCTCCCCGGAAGGCACTGGGACCACTACCCCGTCTCTGCGGAGTCCCTCCAACACCCGATAAAAAGCTTGCGCCTTTTCTGGGGATAGAACAGACCGATGGAATCGGTGCGCCGGTCGTGACGTCAGTTCTATCCTGTAACCGCGCGAGACTACGTCTCGGACCCACTGATCTTGAACGTGGAGTAACCATCTGTCCTGAAATCGTGACAGGCGGCCCCCCACTTGTGGGGCGGCAGGACAAGAGAGCGAGTCATGCGGAAGCGGGTTTGGGAGTGGCAGCTGCTGCCCCCGTCGGCTTCTTCTGGCGACCCTTGGGGCGCCACTGATTAGAGGGCTTGCCCCCTCTGTCCGCGCGAACGGACGATGCTGATGACTGCGAACTGGAACGAAAGGACCACTGTTTAGGGTTCCTTTTAACGGTATACCGTGGCTTAGGCTTATTCTGTGGAATCTTAGACTCCGCAGAATCCTTTATCAGCTTATCCAGCTCGGTTCCAAACAGCCTGTCACCAGAGAAAGGAAGACTTTGTAAAATCTTCTTTGACGTGGCATCTGAGTCCCATAGACGTAGCCACAACAACCTGCGTATCGCTATCGCATTGGCCGAAGCCACAGCAGAGCGGGTGGCAGTTTCCAAGGTCGCTGTCCTGGCGTAATCCGCATAGGCTCTTGCCCTATCGATAAGCGCCAGGACCTCTGAATTGGACCCCGCTAGGTCAGTGACACCATCCAAACAGGCGGTGATCGCCTGCAGGGTCCAGACCGTGGCAAAATTAGGGGCAAATGAAGACCCCACATCCTCATAAGAAGACTTGGCGAGTTGTTCGACCTGTCTATCCGTTGCGTCCTTCAAGGAGGAGCTATCAGAGGCAGAGAAAAGGGAGCGTGCAGCAATCCTGGTCATGGAAGCGTCCACCTTCGGGGACTGCGACCACTCCTGAAGCACCTCCTGAGGGAAGGGGAAACGAGTGTCCTTAGCTTTGCGGACATAACGCCGCCCAGGATGAATCCTGGGAGCTCTGACCACCCTTCCAAAATTAGTGTGGTCCATAAAGGAGCCACATGGTCGAGCCTCCGGCTGCAACCATTGATATACCTCCTTCGGGTGGAGTTCCACCTCCTCAGGGGGCGCCACGAGATGCTGAGTCTCGTCGATGGAGGATACCAGATCCTCCACCCCGTCTGGTGATTCGGACACAGACTCAAGTAATGAACCCCCATCATCCTCGTCACCATCAGAGTGACGCTCCTCCTCAGAGAAAGTCTGGATCTTGGGTGAGTCATCTCGGCGAGCCCGCTTAAGGGGTCTCGCGGTTGCTAAGGGAGACACCCGGGGGTAACTTGAAGGAGCAGCTGGGTTTTCCAGCCTCCTCGTCAGTGCCTCCAGGGATTGCGACATGGAGGACAGTTTGGACAACACAGATTCATTAATCTTATTCTGTGTCTCCCATGGCCCTGGGATCACCTGAACCTCAGGGTACAGCACCGGAGCTGCAGTTTCAGCACTATCAGTCCGGGCATCTGGGCGTCCGCAGTTATTGCAGGACCCCCCAACCAGCGTCCCGTTGCATGTAGCACAGGTAGTGGTGGTACTGGCTGCCTTAGCAGCACTTTTCCTTGCTAAGGACATACCCACAGCCGGGGAAAATAAGCCAATCAGAAAAACCGGTACACCGGTGGCTTACCGACCGCTTCAATGCGGTGGAGGGGAGTGATGTGTGTGTGGCCTCCGCGAGGGTATGACCGGACTCCCCGGAAATGCAGTAGTGCACTCATCGATTCCAGTAGGGAAGTGAGGGGAAAATGGCCGCCGCCGGACAAGCTAAGGGCGGCGCATAAAACACGCGGGAAGCACACACACACGCCCAGCGATGACGTCATCCTGGGCTGCTCCTCGTCTCTCCAGGCAGCCATCTTAGTAAATCTGGTGCCGGAGCCCGCAGCGCGGGAGGTATCGTGCCAACACCATACCCCGGGCTGTAGACAAAAATCTGTAGCCCACAGCCGCAGCCCCTGTGACCCACAGAGCGGTCAGCCAGGGTGACCCCAGCACAGGGCACACCGCCAGAACCGCGGACCCGAGGGTTGCGCGCGGTCTGAGTGTCAGAACACATAAGGTCCAGACACTACCCCCAGGCACACCGGAGATACCAGGGTACCTCAGTGCCGGTCCGGTCTGTAAGCACCATTAAGGGAGGCCTCGGACAGGGGTTCAGCACCAGTCCGGTCTGTAAGCACCATTTAGGGAGGCCTCGGACTGGGCTGGCTCCAGTCCGGTCTGTGAGCACCATTTAGGGAGGCCTCGGACGGAGCAGAGCTGTGCAAGGCTCCTGTCTCCCACTTCCCAGAGCCCCCAAGGAGGGATGGGAAGGAGCTCGGCAGCGTACCGGGAGGACACGTCGTGTCCAGGCTCTAGGCCCTCCGGTACCTCAACCTGCGTGTTCCCCAAGGGTGAACAGGGAGGCTGCCGGAGGTCCCCGACCGGGACCTACCTTGTCTTCATACGCCATCACGTGAGCTGTGAGAATGCTGTGATGTGCAAGCAAAGCGTGTGATCCTCCGAGCACACTAAGTTTAAAACTGAGGATATCTCCTGCGGTAGGGGTTTATAAGCGGAGGGGGCGGTTACTACAAACTTGTAGTACCTAGTGTGGCCTCCGGAGGGCAGTGCCCTAAACCCCATTGTCTGGGTCTCCCATTATGATGATCAGAAAAAACGTTTTTACAGTACCTCATTAGTGATGATAATGAGTGACTATGCTATTCATAGTCACTCATCCAGGCTGCCCCTCTTCTTCATATCACGCCTGAATAGGCGTGATGTACATGGCAGATTCAAATTGCCGCCTCCCTGCGCGCCTCCCATCTCTCCCATAGCATCAGGGCTGCAGTGTGGCTGGGTGACGCGATCCGCGTCATTCTCGGCGCCGGGTGACGTATTTACACCGGCGCCGCGCTGTCAGCTTCAAAATGCGCACTGCGCATGCCCATGCGCATGCGCAGTGCGCATTTTGTAGCTGACAGCGCGGCGCCGGTGTAACTACGTCACCCGGCGCCGAGAATGACGCGGATCGCGTCACCCAGCCACACTGCAGCCCGGACGCTATGGGAGAGATGGGAGGCGCGCAGGGAGGCGGCAATTTGAATCTGCCATGTACATCACGCCTATTCAGGCGTGATATGAAGAAGAGGGGCAGCCTGGATGAGTGACTATGAATACCATAGTCACTCATTATCATCACTAATGAGGTACTATAAAAACGTTTTTCTTCAATGTCACTTGCTGCATTTAGGAGGTAAAAGGAGTGTAGGGAAAGTGTTAATATGCTCTAGGGACAGCTTTTAATAGGTTTAGAGGTGTTTTGGGGGTGACAGGATCCCTTTAAGAAGGTTCGAGCACAAAATTAAAAAAATACAGAAGATACAGACACCAGAGACAGCGGAGGGGCCAGGACAGAGCAGGAAACCCTAACTACAGTCCCACCCCAGTGCACCAAAAGCTTAGGAAAGGCAAACATCTAATTATGATGAAACAACAGCCAGGATGCAGTTTTTCACTGAAGGTATCTAATAAATCAGTATAACACCATCAAGTCTATATTTTTATTTTTAATCTTGATGACAGGCTCTCTTGAATTAAAAACATTTGTGCAATCTGAATTGTTTTGATTTTAATTTTTCTGTCATTTTACTACATATATTTTGTATGTGTCCTAATACTGTTTTAAATAAATAAATAAAAAAAGCATTTTGTGTTCTACAGTACTTACTGTTTTTCCAGCTCCATTTGGTCCTACTAAAACTGTCAGCGGAGTGAAGAAGGTTATAATTTGTTTATCTTTATCTTCTACTCCGAAACTCCTCACTCCCAGGATACTCATTTTCTCTATTTTAGACATCTTGTTGAATATGACTTTCACCCTTATAAGTCCTGAAAAAACAAACATTCAGAACTGGATTTACTGTATACTGCATTATAGCTGGAAATAAAAAAATAAAGATTGTACTTATATAGAGAGGACAGCTCCACCGTTTCTGTGCTCTATGATATGGGAGTTATGGAGAGAGAAGCATAGGACTCCACAGAAGAGTCCCAGGCTGCGGAGTGCAGACCTTGGCTCCCCTGCAGAGACCACAAGGTGAACGCACACACATGCGACAGTCCCCACTGCACTGATACAGTGTGCCGAATAGTCTTCACAGAAGCGGATTCGGCATAGTGTGCCAGTGGACCAGGGAACTGCTGTGTACAATGGGGTGGGTGGTGACTTTAGGGGCTGGGGCGGGCTGTAGGAGCCCTGGGGTTGGCCGGACATAGTGTAGACTTGGGAGGGGCGGGCCTGTAGGAGCCCTGGGGGTGGCCAGGCATAATGCAGACTGGGGAGGGGCGGGCCTGTAGGAGCCCTGGGGGTGGCTGGCCATAATGTAGACTGGGGGAGGGGGCGGGTCTGTAGGATCCCTGGGGGTGGCTGGCCATAGTGTAGACTGGAGGAGGGGTGTGTTTGTAGGAGACTGGGAGGAAACTACCAGTTTCCCATTTTCATGCAGGCTCCAATACAAATACGCCCCCTGGACGTTCACTGGCTGCTGTAAATATGTGATATTTAGGTAATCCTGCAAAATGTTGACAGCATGTATATTACAAACTCAACATTTTGCAGCCTAGATACACATATGAATTATAGCAAAAGCCCAGACAATCCCTATAAAGAGCAATTCACAACATGGATACGATAGGTTCACATTTGTACGTATGCAGACATGTGTAGGACGTATAGATAAAAAATGGGTGCAAATGGGTGCCATGTGTCAAAGTATATCTGCTAGAATTTTGACATATATGTTCATCTATATTTTTTTTTTTATGTAAACCTTTTTATATATTCGTTCTCCAAGGTTTTAATGGCACAGACAGGAAAGCATTTGCTTTAGACATATCGAAAACTACTGCTATACGTTTCAATCAGGGATGTGGAGTCGGAGTCGTTGTCCATTTTGGGTGGAGTCAGAGTCAAATGTTTGGTTTACTGACTTCACAGCCAAGGTGGTGGAGTCGGAGTCAGTGTCTATTTTGGTGGAGTTGGAATCAGGGAAATTGAAGAGTCGGATGTTTGGCTTAAAACTCCACGGGCCCCTGACCTCCCAATTTGTTTGTTATATGTCATTGCTTCTGATCAGTTGGATCAGTTTATTCATTATTTGTTCTTTTTTCTATCTATAAATAAAAAAACTATTGATATAAAAAAAAAAAAACTCCACAGGCCTGGTTTCAATATGGGGAATAATTGAAAAAAAAAAAAAAAAAAAGAATGTAGGTATTTCAGACTTTTTTAGGGACCAAATAAAACAAGGCCAACTATGTTTTTGCTTAGAAGAAAATGAACAACAAAAATACATACAACAAATCTGACAAATTTTTTTCCCTACGTCTGTTAGCCTATGGGTAGACTCCTGTAAACGCCTAAAACAGTGTTTATTTAAATTGAGTCGTTATGCGTTCAGCAAAATCCACTATGTAAATATGAACTGATGCAGCAGTCCTGGCCTCTTGACCTTATAGGCATTTCTTTAGCAGGCAAGTCAGGTGAGGAGATCTGGACGTTGGGCTGCAAACTGGGATCTGAAGACGCTTATAAACCTGTGAAATTGGCCTTACAGTTTGTGCGCACATTTTTTCAGGTGGGCGACTCCACTGCATTTTTGAAGACAACACTTAACTGAAATATCTTTTTTAGCATTTCTTTGGTCATTTCCAGAAGGCTTCTCCAACATCTTTAGGCCAATAACTTTTTTTATCTGTATTTTGGGATGCAGATGGCGTTATCCATGTTGATTTCCTTGAACGTGAATTCACAGCGTTACATCACAACGCTGCGAACTTTGAAACAATGACTAACAAGGGTCCGAAAGGAAAAGGGAAATGTTTTCCTGCAGCATGACAATGCCAGGCGACACACGTCACATGCCACAACAGTGGAACTTCAGAGACTGAAGCTCACCACCGTACAACGTATTTCCAGTCCAGATTTGGTGCTGCTTGACTTCTATCTGTTCTAGATAATGGAAGAAAATCTGCAGTGACATCATTGCATCTGATAAAGTTGAGAGAACTATGACAATCCTGGTTGCAAAAACAGTGTTGACGTCTTCCATGACGGCTTCAGAAAACGTGTTCATCATTGGCAGAAGTGTATCCAATTGTTTGGTGATTATGTGGAAATATTTTCTTGCTTAACTACATGCCCATGTAGATGGCTTTGGAGGGTTGATCCTACTGACAGATTCCCTTTAGACATCATTTGCTACTGGTCGCTGCTTACCTTCCATATAAGGGGCTAAACAGAACTATGGCCACTTACACAGGTTCACATGCAGCTAAAGATCGCTGTATATTGCACTAAAATGTGGGTGCACAGTATAACAAGATACCAGCAACAAAAAGGAAAAAAAATCAGAACCAGGCTAGGGTCACATCTGCGTTTTTTTTTTTTTCAAATCCTGATCCAGTTTTAAGCTTTTAAAAAGCTCAAAACTGGAGCAGGAAACGCTCCTCATAGGAGCCCATTGTGGTAACCAGATTGCTTTACAAGCAATCCGGTTACCGGCTCCGGAACTGCAGCCTGCGTGAAAAATCATGCATGCTGCAGTTTTCAGAGCGGTTCTAGTCTCCGCAATGCGGTAACCGCATTGCTCAGGATGTATAATCCTGAGCAATGCGGTTACCGTATATACTTGTGTTAAACTGTAAAATAAACCTTTAATATTAATAATAATTGTGCCCTTCATGTCTCTAGGGGGTGCCCACGCCCCCTAGAGACATGCTACCTACTCAGGTGGGCATGTAATAAGTTAATATTGCTTGTACAGTAAGCCGGCTCCTGTCGGCTCTGTACAATTTTGTGAATGAAGCCGCAGTTCCTCTGTGAGCTGCGCGCATACTATCCGTAATGTATGCATAGTATGTGCGCTGTCCGAGGTCCTGAAGGCTTTTACAGTAGATCTATGGGCTGCCTCTGGCATTAAAAGGTTCCCCACCCCTACTATAAGGGGACAAACACAGAGACACACACTTTCTTACCCTCCCTAGATATTCCACAGCGCACAGCGATGTGTTCATTCCGGGCATCAGCAGGGCCTGCGAGTACAGTACTGACAGGACCTGGCAGGGTGTCTCTCAGGCTGAGTCACTTGGCCAAGTCCTGTCAGTACCGTACCCACAGGTCCTGCTGATGCCCGGAAAGAAGACATCACCGGGGCTCTCTGTGGGATCGTCAGGGAGGGTGAGTATAACAGCATTTTAGCTCTGGAAAGCGCAGTAAAAAAAAGCATCACAAATGGACATTGTAAATCGGACAGCATCGGATCCGATTTTGGCCCCATATTATCCTTTGGGGACAGATCGGATCTGCCTCCGATCCGATCCGATTTTCTGCGGCAGCCAAAATCGTTAGACTTCTGCGATTTTGGACTCTGCTGCAAAAATGGGATTGCATCGGATCCGATGCTATCTGATTAAAATAATATGGGAGTCTATGGGGATCAAATGGAAAATCGGATCAGATATTGAATGCGATTTTCTGTATTGAGCATGCTCAAACTCCAAGACCACTGCCAAAACCTCCCACAGCCCTCTTCCGACACCACAAACGGATCCGATAAAAAAATCAGACCGATGGCATCCAAATGGCATCCGATTTTGAGCATCTGTTGCTGTCCGATTTACAATGGACAGCAGCGGATTGCAGAAAAACGTGATGTGAAAGCAGCCTAAGACGCAGCCCAAAAATGCACAAATTAATTGACATGGGTAATTTTGAGTGCAGGTGATTACTGCAGCAAATACAGACCACCTAAAAACACACATGTGGGCAAAGCAATTTACAAATCACACTGAGGCGAGGGTCACACATAAGCCCTGGATCTGGTATTGGCATCAGTTTTTCCACTTTTGTATTCTAAGTCCAAAAACTGATGCCAAAAACGGATGCTGCACTCAAGTGTGACTGAAATGGTGTCAGGTTTGTTACAGGACCCAGAAAACGTTGCAGGCAACGTTTTTGGGTGCAGTAAGAAAATTGATTCGTTTATTAGAGCATTATTTATGGAAAAAATGGCAAAGTCCCAAAAACCCAGAGCTGCACAGGAGGGTCAAAAAGCAGCCTAAAAAAACGGATCAGTTATTGAAAACAAGGGAAAAAACTGATGGCCATGTGAGACCCTAGCCTGACTTTAAGGCTGCGTTCACACACTGTGCATTTTTGAGCACTTTTCAAAAATGTGTAGGTGCGTATTATCTGACAGCAAAATGAATGTAAAATTCACTTTGCTGTTCAGACAGGGTGTACTTTCGTGCCGCACCTTTCTGGGAGAAAGCGCTGGCGTAAAAAGAATTGACTTGTCAATTGTTTACGCAGCAGCGCCGGCGCTGTTTCCTATAAGGGCGGGCGCTGCTGCATCTGATGTCACAGAGGGGAGGAAGAATCCTGGTTCCTCCTCCCCGGTGTGACACCTGTGACCGCCCATTTGATTTTGCAGTGTATTAATATACACTGCAAAATCAAAGTTAAATAAAGACAAATGTATTAAAAATAATAAAGAATTAAATACTTAACTTCCGGTGTCCGGGAGCCGCCGCTGGGATGGTCTTGCTAGGACCCGTGGTGATGTCAGAGGGCGTTCCGTTCATGTGATATGTATCACATGACCGCTAACAGCCAATCAGCGCTGGGAATGCTCCCTCTGACATCACGGCAGGTCTTTTTTCTATCAGTACATGGCCTTAGCACAGCTCCAGATGGTGCGAACATAAGGGAAGTATGAAATCTTTATTATTTTTAATACTTCAGGCTTTGTTTAATTTAGATTTCGCAGTGTATATTAATACACTGCAAAATCAAATGGGGGCTGGCAAACATGGCACAGAGGGGAGGAGGAACCAGGATTCTTCCTCCCCTCTGTGACATCACTCCTCCCCCGGCCCGTACAAAAGTCTGATCAGCACTGCTTCTTTTTTTGTTTTTTTTTTTGCGCAGGTAAAAAGCGCTATGTGTGAACGCAGCCTAATGATGATGTGGGGGATCCGTTTTTGCTGCAGAGACGCACAGTGGGCACACAGCCTTCTATTCCTGCCAGTCATACAGCAATGACTCCAGCCTTATTCTAATGATGGCGAGTCATTTCCAGTGTAAGCTCCATGTTATAGAATAAGAGATGTTCTGCAGGAGCCACCTCACAGAGCTGTGTCCCATAGAAGTTATAAGCACAGTGTATTCTCTGCCCCACACTTTACACCAGAAGCCACAACTCCTGCAGACCCGGAATAACACACTGGCCACTCTCCGTTTTCCCGCCACTTCCTGTCACACAGGACTGTTATATAGCTCGTGTTCTCCGCCGCATACCTCCGCAGTGTACGGCAGCCTGTCTGGACCTCACTCTATCTGGACCGCACTCTGTGCCGCTCTCCCGCCCGGCGCCGTGCAGCCCTCCACTCACTTCCCCGTTCTACAGCCTCTTCGTCGTCAGCCAATGACAGAGCTGCGCGAGCGGCAGCAGGTTAGTGTGACTCCTCCTCCTGTTACAGTGCTGCAGGTTGTGTGACGCGTACAGTACAGAATGGAGTGACCGGGACGGCCGCTCAGTGTAATGGAGGCCGGGACGCCAGCACATATAGATAATGTATAGAGGCTTCCCAGGTCCTGGAAGGTCATAGGAAACAATGTACACGAAGAGAAAGCAGCTAGAATGAATGGAAAAATTGTCCGTCATTTATTGCAGGGACATTGAGCTGCAGATACACGATTGCCAAAGGCCCCGTTACACGGTACGAGATCATGAACGATATCACTGAAACATCACGGGTTTGGAGTTGTTGAAGCGACATCGTTACTACTTCGCTGCGTGTGACACCGAGATATGGTTACGATAAATCATTGGATCGTTGAGCGCAGATTTGTTCTCAAATCAGACGATCCTCGATCAGCCAACCTGCTGCATCGTTGTGTGTGGCACCGCGATAATAATAAAGAGAGAGAGGGGAGGGGACAAGAGGCGCAATAGTGCCCTTATCACTTAGACACTAATTTTCAGCGGTGAAAAAAGGCAATCCACTCACCTACTCCAGTTGTGTGACCCACAACTGGCTTGAGAGCATGTAGGATAGTATCCTGATGGCTGCTGCTGGACCTCCACCGTTTCCACACACGTGTGGTTAAACCAGGAAATTCAGGGAAGGAAGGTGTACTGTAAAGTTTTAATAGAAAGATAAAATTTTTAGATTTTATCTTTCTATTAAAACTTTTTTAAGGAAATTTTTATATAAATAAATTGTCTTTTAGGATGTAACCATATTTCTATACTTCTTGAATTTATCCCCTCCAACTTCATTTGGGGAATACAAATAGGATACACTCAGGTCATTTCCACACATATACACATACACGCATAATACCATCTGTGAGCCAAGATAGCATAGGTACACTCACCAACAATGAGATGGTGACCACATGAGTTCTATTCCCTGACCTGGAATATGTTCCCATTTGGGAAAATTTTTTATTTTGAGATGTGTTCACCATTGTACGAAATTTATAAGCTTTTCCGCATGATTTTTCAAAAAGTTTTTTATGATCTTATCAAACCTATTTTTTACAACTTTTTGTACTCTAAGACTGTAGCATTTATATGTGTACTTTGTGTTATTTATAAAAAATGCGCCAAAACATGGGTCCTCCTTATTTTTGTGACGGTTTTGACGTCACATGGACAGTAACACCCACTAATTATTACATGAATGTCAGTGTACCGTATATACTCGCGTATAAGCCGAGTTTTTCAGCCCAAAAATTGGGCTGAAAAGTACCCCCCTCGGCTTATACGCGAGTCAGTGCTGTATACCGATGTATACATCGGTACATACCGATGTATACATCGGTATACAGCAGCCCCCGCATCCCCAGTAATCCAGGGCCCCCCCAGCGTCTCTCCGGTCACCTGAAAAGCAAACTATACTTATCGGTGTCCGCTGTCCGCGTCCGCTCGCCTCTGCCCGGTCTGCCGTCTGCGATCCTCCATCTTCATGCGGCGTCTTCCGGGTTCCTGTGCTCGTCGCAGGGAATGACGTCATTCCCTGCGACGAGCACAGGAAACCGGAAGACGCCGCATGAAGGAGGATCGCAGACGGCACTGTCACGGCAGAGGCGAGCGGGCGCGCGGACAGCGGACACCGATAAGTATAGTTTGCTTTTCAGGTGACCGGAGAGACGCTGGGGGGGCCCTGGATTACTGGGGCCCTGTATACTACCGCTGGGGCTGCAATCTACTACCACTGGGGCTGTATATACTACCACTGGGGCTGTATATACCACTGGGGCTGTATATACTGCTGGGGCCCTGTATACTACCGCTGGGGCCCTGTATACTACCGCTGGGGCTGCAATCTACTACCACTGGGGCTGTATATACTACCACTGGGGCTGTATATACTACCACTGGGGCTGAATATACCTGTGGGGCTGCTGTATACTACACTGGGGCTTGTATATACCTGTGGGGCTGCTGTATACTACCACTGGGGCTGTATATACCTGTGGGGCTGCTGTATACTACCACTGGGGCTGTATATACCTGTGGGGCTGCTGTATACTACACTGGGGCTGTATATACCTCTGGGGCTGCTGTATACTACACTGGGGCTGTATATACCTCTGGGGCTGCTGTATACTACCACTGGGGCTGTATATACCTGTGGGGCTGCTGTATACTACCACTGGGGCTGTATATACCTCTGGGGCTGCTGGATGCTACCACTGGGGCTGTATATACCTGTGGGGCTGCTGTATACTACCACTGGGGCTGTATATACCTCTGGGGCTGCTGTATACTACCACTGGGGCTGTATATACTTCTGGGGCTGCTGTATACTACCACTGGGGCTGTATATACCTCTGGGGCTGCTGGATACTACCACTGGGGCTGTATATACCTCTGGGGCTGCTGGATGCTACCACTGGGGCTATATATACCTCTGGGGCTGCTGTATACTACCAATGGGGCTGTATATACCTCTGAGGCTGCTGTATACTACCTCTGGGGCTGCTGTATACTACCACTGGGGCTGCTGTATACTACCACTGGGGCTGCTGTATATACCTTTGGGGCTGCTGTATACTACCTCTGGGGATGCTGTATACTACCACTGGGGCTGTATATACCTCTGGGGATGCTGGATGCTACCACTGGGGCTATATATACCTCTGGGGCTGCTGTATACTACCAATGGGGCTGTATATACCTCTGAGGCTGCTGTATACTACCTCTGGGGCTGCTGTATACTACCACTGGGGCTGCTGTATACTACCACTGGGGCTGCTGTATATACCTTTGGGGCTGCTGTATACTACCTCTGGGGATGCTGTATACTACCACTGGGGCTGTATATACCTCTGGGGATGCTGTATACTACCACTGGGGCTGTATATACCTCTGGGGATGCTGTATACTAACTACTGGAGCTGCTGCTGTATATACCACTGGGGCTGCTGCTGTATACTACCACTGGGGAGGCTGCTGTATACTACCATTGGGGGGCCTGTATACCACACTGCTGGGGGCTGTATACCTGTGCTGGAGTCCACCCTCGGCTTATACACGAGTCAATAGGTTTTCCCAGGTTTTGGGGGCAAAAGTAGGGGGGTCGGCTTAGACACGGGTCGGCTTATACACGAGTATATACGGTATATAAGACCTGTTTGTGAGGGTAGATGTATCCCTGATGAAGGTGACGGGTGGGCACTGAAACGCGTAGGAGGAGAATAAAGAAGGATTCGATCAGAACTTTGTCTTGGTTTTTCTTTGATGAAATTGGCAGCGCGGACCGGAGTACACCTTCCTACCGTGATAATAATGTCACTCACGACTTCTCCTATTCACAACAGTGAAGTATCGTTCACTGGGTTGTGCGAACAATAGCTGCTTGCCACATCATTAGTGCGTCGTCCACTATATATCTAGACATGTGACATCTTGCCAACGACGTCAAAATGATGCCCTAACCAGGGCCGTATTTGCCATTAGGCACTCGTAGGCACGTGCCTAGGGCGGCGCCATTCTCATAGGGGGCGGCGTCTCAGCGGGGTTTTTTTTTTTTTTCGGCTCCGGGCCGGCCGGTCGCAAGCCCCGCCCCCATCCCCCCCTCCCTTTATCATTAGGGCCTCCCCACCTGCCGCCCCGCCCACCCACCTCACAGTCAGAAGACCCGGAAGAGACGAGGAGAAGGAGGGGAAACTTGAAGTTCCCGCTCTGTTCCCTCCTCTCCCGTGCGGCCAAGTGCTGCGGCGGCGGTGGTGGTGGTGGTGGCGGCTCCTGCACCCAGCCGCCCCCTCCAGACCCAGGGAAACGGGGAAGCAGCCGGCCGGAGGCACTGGAGGATGGTGCGGCTGGCGCATCACTGTGCTCAGAGGGAGCACGGCCAATGTCAGCAGACAGCACCAGGTGAGGGAACTGTGCAGGGATCTGTGCAGGGGACAGAGGAGCAGGGGGACCGAGGAGAAGAGGACAAAGGAGTAGGGGTCCGAGGAGAAGAGGACAGAAACGGGGACAGAGGGGCAGAAAGACAGAAACAGGGGGGACAGAGAAGAAGAGGACAGGGGGACAGAAACGGGGACAGGAGGAGAAGAAAGAGGAGCAGCAGGAGGGACAGAGGAGAGGAGGACTGGGGTGCAGAAGGACAGAGGAGCAGCAGGAGGGACAGCGGAGAAGAGGACAGGGGTGCAGGAGGACAGAGGAGCAGCAGGAGGGACAAAGGAGAGGAGGATGGGGGTGCAAGAGGAGCAGCAGGAGGGACAGAGGAGAGGAGGACGGGGTGCAGGAAGACAGCCGAGCAGCAGGACGGGGGTGCAGGAGGACAGAGGAGAGCAGGACGGGGGTGCAGGAGGACAGAGGAGAGCAGGACGGGGGTGCAGGAGGACAGAGGAGAGGGGGACGGGGGTGCAGGAGGGGAGGAGGACGGGGGTGCAGTTGGACAGAGGAGAGGAGGACGGGGGTGCAGTTGGACAGAGGAGAGGAGGACGGGGGTGCAGTTGGACAGAGGAGAGGAGGACGGGGGTGCAGGAGGACAGAGGAGAGGAGGACGGGGGTGCAGGAGGACAGAGGAGAGGAGGACGGGGGTGCAGGAGGGGCAGAGGAGAGCAGGACGGTGATGCAGGAGGGGCAGAAGAGAGGAGAAGGGGGAGCAGGAGGATAGAGGAGCAGCAGGAGGGACAGAGGAGAGGAGGACGGGGGTGCAGGAGGACAGAGGAGAGGAGGACGGGGGTGCAGGAGGGGGAGAGGAGAAGGGGGAGCAGGAGGATAGAGGAGCAGCAGGAGGGACAGAGGAGAGGAGGACGGGGGTGCAGGAGGACAGAGGAGAGGAGGACAGGGGTGCAGGAGGACAGAGGAGAGGAGGATGGGGTTGCAGGAGGATAGAGGAGCAGCAGGAGGGGCAGAGGACAAGGAGGACAGAGGACAGGAGGACGGAGGTGCAGGAGGACAGGAGCAGCAGGAGGGACAGCGGAGAGGAGGACAGGGGTGCAGGAGGAGGGACAAAGGAGAGGAGGACGGGGGTGAAAGAGGAGCAGCAGGAGGGACAGAGGAGAGGAGGACGGGGTGCAGGAGGACAGCCGAGCAGCAGGACGGGGGTGCAGGAGGACAGAGGAGGGCAGGACGGGGGTGCAGGAGGACAGAGGAGAGCAGGACGGGGGTACAGGAGAACAGAGGAGAGCAGGACGGGGGTGCAGGAGGGACAGAGGAGAGGAGGACGGGGGTGCAGGAGGAGAGGAGGACGGGGGTGCAGTTGGACAGAGGAGAGGAGGACGGGGGTGCAGTTGGACAGAGGAGAGGAGGACGGGGGTGCAGTTGGACAGAGAGAGAGGACGAGGGGGTGCAGGAAGACAGAGGAGAGGAGGACGGTGGTGCAGGAGGGGCAGAGGAGAGGAGAAGGGGGAGCAGGAGGATAGAGGAGCAGCAGGAGGGACAGAGGAGAGGAGGACGGGGGTGCAGGAGGACAGAGGAGAGGAGGACGGGGGTGCAAGAGGAGCAGCAGGAGGGACAGAGGAGAGGAGGATGGGGTGCAGGAGGACAGCCGAGCAGCAGGACGGGGGTGCAGGAGGACAGAGGAGAGCAGGACGGGGGTGCAGGAGAACAGAGGAGAGGAGGACGGGGGTGCAAGAGGAGCAGCAGGAGGGACAGAGGAGAGGAGGATGGGGTGCAGGAGGACAGCCGAGCAGCAGGACGGGGGTGCAGGAGGACAGAGGAGAGCAGGACGGGGGTGCAGGAGGACAGAGGAGAGGAGGACGGGGGTGCAGGAGGGGCAGAGGAGAGCAGGACGGTGAGGCAGGAGGGGCAGAGGAGAGGAGAAGGGGGAGCAGGAGGGTAGAGGAGCAGCAGGAGGGACAGAGGAGAGGAGGACGGGGGTGCAGGAGGACAGAGGAGAGGAGGACGGGGGTGCAGGAGGGGCAGAGGAGAGGAGAAGGGGGAGCAGGAGGATAGAGGAGCAGCAGGAGGGACAGAGGAGAGGAGGACGGGGGTGCAGGAGGACAGAGGAGAGGAGGACAGGGGTGCAGGAGGACAGAGGAGAGGAGGATGGGGTTGCAGGAGGATAGAGGAGCAGCAGGAGGGGCAGAGGACAAGGAGGACAGAGGAGAGGAGGACAGAGGTGCAGGAGGACAGGAGCAGCAGGAGGGACAGCGGAGAGGAGGACAGGGGTGCAGGAGGAGGGACAAAGGAGAGGAGGACGGGGGTGAAAGAGGAGCAGCAGGAGGGACAGAGGAGAGGAGGACGGGGTGCAGGAGGACAGCCGAGCAGCAGGACGGGGGTTCAGGAGGACAGAGGAGGGCAGGACGGGGGTACAGGATGACAGAGGAGAGCAGGACGGGGGTACAGGGGAACAGAGGAGAGCAGGACGGGGGTGCAGGAGGGACAGAGGAGAGGAGGACGGGGGTGCAGGAGGAGAGGAGGACGGGGGTGCAGTTGGACAGAGGAGAGGAGGACGGGGGTGCAGTTGGACAGAGGAGAGGAGGACGGGGGTGCAGGAGGACAGAGGAGAGGAGGACGGGGGTGCAGGAGGACAGAGGAGAGGAGGACGGGGGTGCAGGAGGACAGGAGAGGAGGACGGGGGTGCAGCAGGACAGGAGAGGAGGACGGGGGTGCAGCAGGACAGAGGAGAGGAGGACGGGGGTGCAGGAGGACAGAGGAGAGCAGGACAGGGGTGCAGGAGGACAGAGGAGAGGAGGACGGTGGTGCAGGAGGGGCAGAGGAGAGGAGAAGGGGGAGCAGGAGGATAGAGGAGCAGCAGGAGGGACAGAGGAGAGGAGGACGGGGGTGCAGGAGGACAGAGGAGAGGAGGACGGGGGTGCAAGAGGAGCAGCAGGAGGGACAGAGGAGAGGAGGACGGGGTGCAGGAGGACAGCCGAGCAGCAGGACGGGGGTGCAGGAGGACAGAGGAGAGGAGGATGGGGTTGCAGGAGGATAGAGGAGCAGCAGGAGGGGCAGAGGACAAGGAGGACAGAGGAGAGGAGGACGGAGGTGCAGGAGGACAGGAGCAGCAGGAGGGACAGAGGAGAGAAGGACAGGGGTGCATGAGGCTGTGGCTGGCTCTGTTTGTGGTGATAATGGCGGCTGTACCATGTGTCTGCCTCCATGCAGCTGCCGCCACCTTCCTTAGTTGGCAGGGTGTGGCATGCCGGGAGTTGTTGTTCTCCTACCTGCCTGTCCTATATGATTTCTGGGCAGTGTGTTGGGTGCTGGGTGTTGTTGTTCTTCCAGGTGGGCTCAGTGTTGTCTCGCCGCCCGTCTGTGGCCTGTCTGTCTCTTCTGGGATGTCCTCAGCTCTGTGCTGTGCACAGACAGTGTACCACCATCACCCAGCTCCGTGCTGTGCACAGTGTACCACCATGTCCTCAGCTCCGTGCTGTGCACAGACAGTGTACCACCATCTCCCCAGCTCCGTGCTCTGTGGTGCTACACTGTCTGTGCACAGCACGGAGCTGAGGACATGGTGGTACACTGTGCACATCACGGAGCTGGGGACATGGTGGTACACTGTCTGTGCACAGCACGAAGCTGGGGACATGGTGGTACACTGCACAGCACGGAGCTGGGGACATGGTGGTACACTGTGCACAGCACGGAGCTGGGGACATGGTGGTACACTGTCAGTGCACAGCACGGAGCTGAGGACATGGTGGTACACTGTGCACAGCACAGAGTTGAGAACATGGTGCTACACTGTCTCCCGCCGCCTTAAAATCGGTCTGTTTCTCATCCAGGAGAGTCGGATGAGTGTCATCGGTTTTTGGTCCATTTGGCATCCAACTGCTGTGCGAGTGTCTGACATTTCTCTCAGATCACATCCGTGTGCAATCTGTTCTTTCCTCAGCAGCTATTAGTGTAGAATCATTTACAGGAACATTTTAAAGTGTTCTCAGTTACAGAATGAGAATGTATCAGTGAAAAAAAACTGATGCCTCTCGGATGGTCCGTGTGCTGTCAGTGTGCGGTATGTAATTTTGTCAGACCCTTAGACTTGCATTGGTGAGTCTCGGTGTGAATCGCAGACTGTTGCAGAATGTTGCGACTTTTTTCTCATCCTGAATCTGGCTGAGAAAAAAAGCATCCGACACTCGCCATTGTGATCTCAGAGATTGAATAACATTGGTCCGAGTGCATTGTAATGAAATCACACATTGCACTCGTCCGAGTTTCATGCCAGTGTGTCCGTACCCTAATACTAAAATCCATATAGTAATCCTACAATGTCTGCTGGACATGGTATAGGGAGGGTTTATGGCTCAGTTAGTACACACCATACTTCTTGTTATTAACTAGTTACTGCTCTCTTGTCCACCGCACTGCAGTGTCAAAAGAGGAAGACAACGAGACAGGCAGCGACATCGCATCAGAGAGCCCCTGACCTCGAAATAGAAGATCCTCAGATCCTGGTATTGTGACATCATAATAAGAATAATATTTTTAGCACTTATATTACACTATGAACTCCACAGCACTTTACATACATCATCAACACTGTCCCCATTGGGGCTCACAATGTAAACATCCTATCAGTATGTCTCTGTAGTGTGGATGGACAAACCTTTTATATGTACTACATGATGAAATGTGGGGGTAGAAGCTACATGAAGCTTGGGGGGGAAGGCCGCGACTGGGGGGAAGATTGTCCGTGAGGGGGCGAGGGGCTGCACCTTATCAAAATAGCGATATACTAGCCACGATTAAATCTTTAGCGTCTAATAAAGCCCCAGGTTCAGATGGTATACCCAACGATTATTATAAAAAATTCGGCACAATATTGTCACCCCACTTAACCACCCTCATTAATTCAATATCTACAGGCTTAAAATTACCCGATGAAATGCTAGAGGCCACAATGACTGTAATATATAAAGGAAAAGGGGATAGAGACCTAGTAGGGAATTATAGACCCATCTCATTATTGAATTCCGATATTAAAATAATGGCAAAAACTCTGACTACCAGACTTCAAAAAGTATTACCCAAACTTATCCATAGAGATCAAGTCGGATTTATAGCCAATAGAGGGGCGGAAGACGCCACCAGAAGAACACTCAACTTAATCCAGGACTCCGAAAATAATAAAACACCCGTTGTCTTTATAGCAATAGATGCGGAAAAAGCGTTTGACCGAGTTCAGTGGGACTACCTAATGGAAACTCTGAAGAGATTCGGCTTCAGCGGAAAAATCCTTGACCTTATAGGTGCCTTTTATTCCAAACCCTCAGCAAGAGTGTTAACAAATGGCTTTCTCTCTAACAAAATAGAGCTCTCAAATGGAACAAGACAAGGATGCCCCTTGTCTCCAACTCTCTTCGATCTTTTTATTGAGCCTCTGGCAGAAAGAATTTGGGTGGATGGTGAGATAAGGGGCATACCTATTAATAAGAGACAATACAAGATATCGCTCTTTGCTGACGATATACTTTTAACATTGACAAACCCACTGAGCTCGGTCAGACGAACCATGGAGATATTCAGTCACTTCTCAAAGGCATCCCTATATAAAATCAACCTAAATAAAACTCAGGCAATACATATCAACGTGGACCAGGAACTCCTTAGAGCACTAGAATCTGAATTCAACATCCAGTGGTCATTAGATAAGTTATCTTACTTAGGAATCAAACTATCGAAGAATTTAAAAGATTGTATGGATCAAAATATGACAGAAATATACAAAGTCCTTGACAAAGACTTACAACACATCAAAAATAGAACTTTCTTGGATGGGTAGAATTAGTGCATACAAAATGCTAGAACTTCCAAAACTACTATATATATTCAGAACCATTCCACTGCCAATCAAAAAGAAAACTCTTCAAAAGCTACAAACTCAACTAAACTCATTTGTATGGAGCAAAACTAAAGCTAGAGTCACTCAGACTATACTCAACAAACACAGGCTCAATGGGGGCTTAGGACTACCGAATCTACTAGCCTACCACCAAGCTATCCTCATTAAGAACAGCCAGAAGTACTGGACTATAGAAAACAAACCAGCATGGGCAAGCCTAGAAGACTCATACTGTACAAATACTGTGGTTGGAGGCTTGGTGATCTCCCATTTACGTAACCCCAAAAAGCGACTTCCAAAGGAAGAAATCACCAAATACTCCATAACAACCTGGAAAAAATTTGAGACATCCTCTAGGAAAAACTTCAACTCGCAGCAAATAAAATGGATGAGGATTGAGACCTTATCTTCATTTTCACCTAGACTAAAATTTAAAATCTGGAAAGCATCAGGCATCAATAACATGGAGGATATCATGGATAAAGACAACCTTAAGCCCTTCCAGACCCTGGTAAACGAATTCAACCTACCAAAGACACAGAAAAAGACTTGGAAACTACTAGAAAAAATACTCTCGAAACAATCCCCACCACTTTCCCTCCCAAGCAATATTGCTAACCTCCTAAAGGACATTAATAACCAGAGTACATGGAAAACCAAAAATATTTATAGAATATTTAATGACGATGAAGACTTTAAACCTTTCAAACAATTGGACTCATGGAAGAAAGAACTAAAAATCACAGAAATCCCAATAGAAATAAAGCTTCAAAAAGTAATGGCCTCCATCTATAAATACATACCTTGTGTATCATTGATTGAGACGTTTTTATAAACTGCTTACCCGATGGTATTTCACCCCCCATAAGTTAAACTTAATGAACCCAGAACTTACAAATGAATGTTGGAGACACTGTAAACAAACAGGAAATATAACACACATATTCTGGGCATGTCCCAAAATCAGAGAATTCTGGAGAGACCTACAAAAACTAATATCCTCAATCACTCATTATTATTATTATTATTATTATTATTATTATTTATTTATATAGCGCCATTAGGTTCCATGGCGCTTTACATGAGGATGAGGGAGACAAGAACAAGTACACTAAATCTAGGCGATCAGGACGTACAGGTACAGGAGGGGCAGGGACCCTGTCCACGAGGGCTCACAGTCTATGAGGGGTGGGTTAGGATACAGTAGGATGGGGGAATGTCAGGTATGGGGCGTTCGCCTGGGTCTCATGGCAGGTTGTAGGCTTGACGGAACAAGTGAGTCTTCAGGTGACACTTGAAGCTACTCAGGGTAGGAGAGTGTCTGACGTGTTCGGGTAGGGAGTTCCAGAGTAAGGCAGATGCCCGGGAGAAGTCCTGGACTCGGTTGTGCGAAGAGGTGATGAGGGGGGAGCAGAGGAGGAGTTCTTGGGAGGAGCGGAGGTTGCGTGAGGGTAGGTATCGGGAGACTAGGTCAGAGATGTATGGTGGGGCCAGGTTGTGTATGGCTTTGTATGCCATGGTTAGTGTTTTGAATTGGGATCTCTTGGAGACGGGGAGCCAGTGAAGGGCTTGGCAGAGGGGGGAGACAGGGGAGTAGCGGGAGGACATATAGATGAGTCGGGCAGCGGAGTTGAGGATAGACTGGAGAGGTGTGAGGGAGTTAGCCGGGAGGCCATTGAGAAGGAGGTTGCAGTAGTCAAGGCGGGAGATGATAAGAGCATGGATGAGTGTTTTAGCGGTGTCGTGGGTGAGGAAGGAGCGGATCCGTGAGATGTTCTTGAGCTGGAGCTGGAGGGATGTGGTGAGGGCCTCGATGTGGGGTTTGAAGGATAGGGAGGAGTCAAGGATTACCCCGAGGCACTTGGCTTGGGGGACTGGGGAGAGGGCGCAGTCGTTGATGCAGATGGATAGGTTGGGAGGTGGGGTGGAATTTCTTGGGGGGAAGACTATGAATTCAGTTTTGTCCATGTTGAGTTTAAGGAAGCAAGCAGAGAAGAAGGATGAGATGGCGGAAAGGCATTGAGGGATTTTCGAGAGTAGGGAGGTGATGTCAGGGCCGGACAGGTAGATTTGGGTGTCGTCGGCGTAGAGGTGGTACTGGAGGCCATGGGACTCGATGAGTTGCCCTAGGCCAGGAGTGTAAATGGAGAAAAGTAGGGGTCCCAGGACCGAACCTTGGGGGACTCCGACAGAAAGGGGGTAGGGTGAGGAGGAGGTGTGGGAGTGGGAGACGCTGAAGGTTCGGTCCGCTAGGTATGAGGAGATCCAGGAGAGGGCAAGTGTGGGTGATGCCAAGGGATTCCAGGATCCGGAGAAGAAGGGAGTGGTCAACCGTGTCGAAGGCGGCAGACAGGTCAAGGAGTAGCAGGATGGAGTAGTGATGTTTGTTCTTGGCGGTCAGTAGGTCGTTGGTGACTTTGGTCAGGGCTGTTTTGGTGGAATGGAGGGGTCGGAAGCCGGACTGCAGGCGGTCGAAGTGGGAGCACGAGGAGAGGTGAGAGGACAGTTCGGAGTGGACATGTTGTTCAAGTAGCTTAGAGGCGAATGGGAGAAGAGATATGGGGCGATAGTTAGAGACAGAGGTAGGGTCAAGTGAGGGTTTTTTTAGGATGGGCGTGATTAGGGCTTGTTTGAAGGCCGAGGGGAAGGTACCAGTGCTAAGTGAAAGGTTAAAGAGGTGGGTGAGGGCTGGGATGAAAATGGAGGTGTGGTTGGGAATGAGGTGGGATGGGAGCGGGTCGTGGGCGCTGGTGGTGAGGTGTGATTTTGACAGGAGGGAGGAGAGTTGGTCTTCAGTTATGGGGGATGGAGGAAGAGGGCAGTGTAGGTGGGAAGGGGAGGTGTGGGGATAGTGGACCGAAGCTGCTTCTCATCTTGTCGATCTTCTCCTTGAAGAAGGTCGCAAAGTCTTCAGCAGAGATGAGGGGAGAAGGGGGAGGAGCAGGTGGGCGAAGTAAGGAGTTGAAAGTTTTGAAGAGCTGTTTGGGGTTGCGGGACAGAGAGGTTATAAGGGATGAGAAGAACACTTGCTTGGCGGTAGCGAGTGCCGTCTTGAAGTCAGTGATGGATCTCATCTGAGCATTACTTTAAAGGGAACCAACCACCTCAGATGACGACTATAAGCAGTTAATACATGTCCCTGCACCCTACCTACACCGTTCCAGCTACGCGATTTAGCCCCGCCCCTTTATGACGCAATCAGCCTCACACAGTATAGCAGGCTGAGAGGGGGCGTGCATAAGGGAGGGGGAGAGCAGGCATGATGAGCACAGCACACAAGTCCCAGCACACACAGGGAGACGCCCTCAAGTACGCAGGAATGTAAGTTTACAAAGTGTATATTTCGGTTTGCATTTATCAATATTCTTAGCAAAAACATAGCTGGAACGGTGTAGGTAGGGTGCAGGGACATGTATTAACTGCTTATAGTCGTCATCTGAGGTGGTTGGTTCCCTTTAAAACCGGAACTAACAATATTATTACTAAACATTGACACAATTACAAAACAATATAGACCCATAGTTATACATATTATTCTAATTGCAAACAAACTAATAGCTTCCAACTGGAAAAGCACCATCACTCCAAAAATCCAAGATGTTCTAGAAACCCTATCACTCCACAAAAATCTGGAATACCATTTCTCTATTAAAAACAACACCCAATTAAAATTTCATCATAAATGGGATCCGTGGCAAGACTCCATCATCAACCATTTCATTTAATTTAACCTAGCCCTATTGACATTGAATTGACAGTAGCAGACTTTCAAATAAAACTAAATACTTATTTGAGCAACCAAGTAGGGGACCTTGAACCTTTTAGATATATGTGCTGTAAAATAAGACTCAAGCAACAAAAAGCTATAAGAGACTCCTTATTAGTAGAATGTTATTAGTAACATGAGCCGTAAGATGTTCTTGTTAGAGTGTTTGTGTTATCACCTTATTCACTGTGTTCTGTAAACGAAGATTATTGATGATTATATCAAGCATACTTATCAACAATATAGAGTGATTAGTTAAAGAATGTGTACCGTACTTTGTACATTATACTACTTTAATTACACTAAAATGAATACTTAATGCTGTAACCCATTGTAATACACTGATTATCAAGAAAACTCAATAAACATTACTTGAAGTGAGAAGTTACAAGCATAATCAGATTAAATATTTCAATGATGAAAAATGAACATACCACACTATACATAAAGAAATGTAGCAGGAAAAGAAATCAGACATTATTCAGAATTTCAGCGATGAAAAATCAAAATACCACACTATATAATATTTGTAAGGGCTGTAGAGTTGTGAGATTTGCTATTATGTGACCCAGATGAATGCTATTATTATTATTTATATATTTTTTGGGGGGCAATTACAGTTGAATGTTATTATTATTTATATATATTTTTTGGGGGGCAATTACAGACAAATTTTATTATTATTATTTATATTTTTTGGGGGGGAGGGGAGAATTGCGGACAAATGTTATTATTATTATTTATATACCGTATATACTGTATATATTTTTTTTGGGGGGGGGGTAATTAAAAATTCTGCTATGGGGCCCCATGATTTCTATGTACACCCCTGATGTAACCCTAAATAAAAACCCACAGGTGCTTACAAATGCAATATACCAAAATGCCTATGCTGCTTGACTCTGTCACAAGAGTACATATTTCATGTTTACCAGTAACAAAAGGAAACCCACTAGATCACATGACATGTCAATCAGATTTCATGGTATATTTAATAGAATGTGCATTCAAAAACAGTGCATAGTGTGAGGTAGCGACCCGGGGAACTCGCCTGCGGCACAACGACACCAACATGTGCCAATAATTTAACCAATGACCATCCGTTCATTTGCTCACATACATAACATAACCCGGGTAGCATGTTTGACACATTGCACATTGATTATAAGTACAGCACATAAACACACAATACATTTACATATAACATTACAGAACACATATATTGCACATAACTTCCTATAGTTACCCAGGACCTGTCACCACCTCTCTTTCAAACCCTTGGAGCACTAACAACCGCTCCCGTGGTGGTTACGGCCTCCGGCCTATCTACACATTCCCCATACATTAGCAGTACATAAGTAGCCATATTCATGACCGGGCCCTGTGGGTCCCAATGGTGGTACCAGCCGCCTGGCTTTACCCAGCTCAACACTACCTCCCTCCGGAGTGTCTCGCCACACGGCCGGACCAGCCTGGCTGGGCTCTTCCACACCGCATGTGATCCATCACGTAAGCATCCATGGATCACATACGTCCTTTCACACGCTCACAGGCCATCATATAATTATCCATGGACTGTGGCTCCTTTGGGTTCAGAACAGGGATTGAGCAACCTGAGTCACGGGTACGCCATGCATCCCCAAGGGCTCTTTCCGGAACGTATCTCGCCACACGTCCAGACCAGCACCCACCTTGTTCAACCACGGTTTCCCCACTCTAGGAGCCCTTCTAACCCCTGCTTCTGACTGCCGGTACATACACTTCAATGGGTCCATTCACTGACTGTTTAGTCGGACCCAATGGCGGCTATGCCCGCCTGGCACAATTCATACATCTGCCTCCCGTAGGGTTACATGCACTCGCTGGGTCTTTTACATAAACCATAGAATACACATACACTTCAACGGGTCACTTCACTGACTATTTAGTTGGACCCAATGGCGGCTATGCCCACCTGGAAATTTTACGCACAGAGTACACAGTTCACTCTAGCATACGGGAACTGCCTTCTTACCGGGCACGGATCCATGTCTTGCTACCTGAGTCACAGGTAGACCAAACATCCCAAAGGGCTCCTTCCCGGACGTATCTCGCCACATAATAATGGTAGTCTATCCTTATTTGAGATAATTTCCCTTCGGCACCCCGCATATGGTGGTTGAGCTAGATCATTATATGATACGTATCTCGCCACATGTCCGGATCAGCGTCCACCTGATTCATCCACGACTTCCCCACTCCAGTAGCTGTCACGACCCCGGTCCTCGCCACCGGTATGGAGCTAGCACGCTCCCTTCATGTCTGCACACCACAGAGCCCTGCACTGCTCTGCTCTTACTCAGACTGGATCTCAATCTCTGGCTCAATCTCTCGTCTGGTACTCTCTGGCTGATGAATGTCTTGCTAATAATGATCTCCCATTCAATCAGCTGGCAGGCCCTTTATCGTGCCTGCCATGCCCACACTGACACATCCACCCGGGCCGCCACCACTCAGGAGACACCCACCCGGGTCGCCACCAACCAGGACATACAGCTCCCACACAACCGCCCATCAGGCCCATCCATGTGTCAGATCCACAGCACTCCCTCTCAGATCCAACCCATTATGTTCCGGGTAGGCCCACACCGCACCACCACAGCAAAACTGGCCAGTGTGGACAGGATCACGCCCCGATCCTCCATGCCATGCGCCCTGGCCATGGGGACAATGCCGGCAGGGCCTCACAATAGGCAGGACCTTACCGCAACTGCATTGTCATCATAATTCTCATAGACACAACATAAAAAAGGATTATCTTTTTCATTGTCTCTCAAAACACTGTGCCCTTCATTAGATATACATTTTCAGGTATTATCCATAACACCCATTGAGCAAATTCTCTCACATGTTGCAAATAGACAAGAAGTTTTAAATAAAAAAAGAGGTATACTGGATATACAAATTAAACACATTGAGACCCCATGGGTGCAATAAGATTTCAGATGGTTTCTTTTAATCCTTTCACTATTTAATGCTTCTCTTAAACAACTAATACAGAGATAGACAGCCACATACATGTAGCTCAAAGGGGTTGTCCGGGATTCTTCTATAATTTACATGTATATCTAGGCTGTAAAATGTTGACAGTTTGTAATATACATCCTGTCAACTTTTTGGGGGGTTTCCTAGATATCACCTATTTGCGGCAACCAGAGAACGTCTAGGGGGCGTGTTTGTGCTGGAGCCTGCATGTAAATGAAGACCGGGTCGTTTACTCCCAGACTCCAAAACACACGCCCCCTCCCCCAGTCTACAGTATGGCCAGCCAACTCCAGACTGCTACATCCCATCCCAGTCCCAAGCATGACCTCCCACCCCCTCTGCACACAGCCCTCAGCTCCTACACTGACCCAGTGTACCGAATCTGTACCGCTCTGTGAGCTGCATATTCGGCACACTGGGCCAGTGTATAAGCTCAGGGTGTGTGCAATCCTGTGTGCCCTAAGCTCATGTTTCCCTGGGGCCGCTCTGTGCTGTGTGCAGGCTAGCCAGTCCTCCTCTGTATCTCCTGCACACAGCGGGGCACAGAACTGGCAGCTGAGGAGAGAGGAGGAGCATCGACAGGCTAGCTGTATGCAGAGGGGGTGGGAGGTCATGCTTGGGACTGGGGCGGGATGTAGCAGTCTAGGGGTGGCTGCCCATACTGTAGACTGGGGGAGAAGGCATGTGTGTTGAGGCTGGAAGTAAAAAAACAGTTCTTTATTTCCATGCAGAGTCCAATACAAAAACGCCCCCTGGGCGGTCCCTGGCTGCCGCAAATATGTGATATCTAGGAAACCCTTCAAAATGTTGACAGGATGTATATTACAAACTGTCAACATTTTGCAGCCTTGGGACACATATAAATTATAGAAAAAGCCCAGACAACCCCTTTATGGAAATATCAACTAATGTTCTTCACTCACACTATTGTTTTAATATTTTTTTTAAACCATAAACATTTTAATTTCCTATTAATATTCTCCATTCATATGGTACAATAAAGGTCACTTTTAAATATAAATATACAGGGTAGGCCATTTATATGGATGCACCTAAACAAAATGGGAATGGTTGGTGATATCAATTTCTGTTTGTGGCACATCAGACAGGGCTCTGAGCTGTGACGTCATGCAGTGCGCCCTGCTCCAGTACATACCCACCAAAGAGGAGCTGAATGGGGGAGACAAGGCAGGGAGAGGTGAATGATCTGCTGGAGAGTGTTGTGCAGTGAGGACACTGCTCTCCTCCTGACAAGTCCTTGATGTTAATTTGTGTCTGGCTTACTATGCACAGTAAATTTATGGCAGCTGCTTGAACTTTTAAACAGATTGGTATCGCTGTGTCGCCCAAGCATCGCCGATCTGTATGAGACTTCAGAGCTGCTGCCATAAATATCCTGGTGTCTCACAAACTTCACATATGACTGCACAGTATGGTGCCTGCACTGATAGATATGACCTGGCTGCAGGCAGCACACATTACATTTGTCTCTTTCCCTCTTCATATACTGTATATAGCATGTGATTTAGTCCTGTAGCCAGGTGCCAGTGTCCTATCAGTGCAGGGTACAGAAGCGTATTATAATGATGGCAACTTTGACTACCGCCTGGGGCCCATGGCCATATTTCCATCACTATAATGTGCAACAGATGCCTTGCTCCCGTTCCACCAGCACAGACCTCCGGGCAGCATAAGCAGCTGGATGCTAAATCAGCCAGTCTGCACTGCGCATGCAATTGTGCGTGTACCGTCCAGGCCTCATCACAGCAGCTAGCAGACACTGCTGCGGCCGTGTGTGTGTCTGTCAACATTCATGTACATGCGCGTGCCTGTCTGCGTTCACGTGCATGTGTGTGCCTGTCTACATTCTTGTGTGTGTGCCTGTCTGCGTTTATATACGTGTGTGTGCCTGTCTGTGTTCATGTACGTGTGTGTGTGCCTATCTGCTTTCTTGAGCATGTGCCTGTCTGCGTTCATGTACATGTGTGTGTGTGTCTGTCTGTGTTTATGTACGTGTGTGTGTGTGCCTGTCTGCGTTCGTGTGAGTGTGTGTGCCTGTCTGCGTTCATGTTGTCTGTATGCCTGTCTGCATTCATGTACGTGTGTGCGTGCCTGTCTGCATTTATGTATATGTGTGTGTGCCTCTCTGCGTTCATGTACAGGTGTGTGCCTGTCTGCATTCTTAATAGTAAGTTGTTTAGCTTTTAATGCTTATGAGATTCAATGGAATGTTATAGATTTAATACAAAAAATGTAAATGTATATTCAAATCAGAACTAAAGGTACAATAATAGGTAAATGTATATTAGTTTTACGTCATACCGGCTTCCCCGCCCCTACTATGAGGCGAGCAGCCTCTTGGATGTTTACCACGCCCATGGGGGCGTGCATAATCACCGTCAAGGCGGGGGAGAGCGGCACACAGCCCCGACTGTTGCGGCTTCCTACATACTAGGAAGCGCCCAGTAATGATATAATAAAATACTGATTTATAAAGATCGCCAGCACGATGTGTGGCAGAAGCAGGGATGGATGGCATCATGATAACAAGCTGCAAGGGTAGGTAAGCAGGGGATGTGGGGTGCTGTTATGGGGTCAGGATCACTTTAAGTAAGTTGGGAGAGACCCTACTACTGTGTACTATTTTTCATGTGTTACTCAACCTTATGTATTAATAGCATTCCATAGTAGTAAGCTTGTTTATGTTTTTGAATCTTTCCAGGAATCTCAGTTCTGGTACAATATCTATGTAGTAGGCTTGATTCTTCTTCTGTATCTATGTAGTAGGCTTGGTTTTTCTCCTGTATCTATGTAGTAGACTCAGTTATGTACCTGTATCTATGTAGTCAGCTTAGTTGACTTGTACTAAGCTCAGTTCTGTTCCCATATTGGTTGGTGCATTAAGCTCAGTTCTGTTCTCGTATCTGTAAAAGTTTTTGTTCTCGTATCGATGTAGGAAACTCTGCTCTGCTCCCTTATCTATATATTAAGCTTCCTATTCTTGTATTTATTTAGTAATTTTGGTTCTAGCACAATATTTATGAAGTAAACTTGGTTCTGTTCCTGTATCTATGAACAAAACACACCAGTTCAGCATTATTAAAGTGTGTCACTTATACCGGAATATAATCCCAAGGAAAAAGTGACAAGTGCAAGTCATACTCAAAAATTTCATTTAAACAACACAGGAAGCGAGTATCATGCAAATAAAATGAAAATTTATTTAGAGAAACCTCTAAAAGCAGGTGGTGGTACAGATTACAAGGAAAGAGTAACAGGATGTAAAAAACAAAGGGCATATTGCTGGGAGAAATGGCAAAGGGAAACAATTCATTGTATGTACCAATACAAACAGAGGGCCAGAGTCTTCCTACATAAACCGGTATATATAATCCTTCATGGGCAAATGAAAAAACATTCATTAAAGTGACAGCATAAAGTGCAGTGCAGGCATCCTAGCAGCAGGTTTCTGACTATGAATGCTAGATCCAGTAAACATGGATTATAAGGTATATGAAGGAAACCCCCCCCTCCCTTTAGGGGCACAGAACTAAAGCTACAAACCCATTGCCCACCCCCAGCAATTGCATCACATAAACATCCTGTAGAAAAAAGGGGCTGGACATATGTTTCACTTACAGTTTCTTCAGGAGCAGTGACCTCTTTCCATACTATCTTTTTACATCCTGTTACTCTTTCCTTGTAATCTGTACCACCACCTGTTTTTAGCGGTTTCTCTAAATAAATTTCCTGTATCTATGAAGTAGGCTTGGTTCTGCTCCCATATCCACGTAGTATGTTTGGTTCTGTTCCTGTATCTATGTAGTAGGCTTGGTTCTGTTCCCGTATCTATGAAGTAAACTCAGTTCTGCTCCCTTAGCTGCATGAATGGGGTGGCCATATGGGAGGAAAAGCTGCATGAATAGAGGGCCACATGGGGAAAGAAGCACTATTGAGAAGGGGGAACGCATATGGGGAGAGCATTATGGAACGGAAGGTAGCTATATATATTACCTGGAGGCTGTACTGGATTGTATATGTTATTCGGAGGTTGTGCTGGACTGCATACTATGTTACCTGGAGGCTGTGCTGGGTATATATGTTATTTGAAGGCTGTGCCAGGCTGTCTATATAATATACAAATATTATATATATATATATTATATATATATATATATATATATATATATATATATATATATATATTACATGTAGGCTATACTGGGCTATATATGTTATTTGGAGGCTATGATGGGCTGTATATATTGCCTAGAGGCTGTTTTGGGCTGTATATATTACCTGGAGGGTATGCTGGACTGTATATATTACCTGGAGGCTGTGCTGGGCTGTATATTTTACCTGGTAGCTTTGCTAGGCTGTATAGATTACCTGGTGGCTATGCTGAGCTATTTATATTACCTGGAAGCTATGATGGGCTGTAGATGTTACCTGGAAGCTATGCCGGGCTGTATATACTGTCTGGAAGCTATGCTGGGCTTGTATATATTGCCTGGAAGCTATGCTTGGCTGTATATATTACCTGGAAGCTATGCTGAGCTGTATATAATACCTGGAAGCTATGCTGAGCTGTAGATATTACTTGGAAGCTATGCTGGGCTGTAGATGTTACCTGGAAGCTATGTCTGGCTGTATATATTGCCTGGAAGCTATGCTGGGCTGTATATATTGCCTGGAAGCTATGCTGAGCTGTATATATTACCTCGAGGCTGTGTTGACTGTATATATCACCTGGAAGCTATGCTGGGCTGTAGATATTACCTGGACGCTATGCCATGCTGTATATATTGCCTGGAAGCTATGCTGGGCTGTATATATTACCTGGAAGCTATGCTGAGCTGTATATATTGCCTGGAAGCTATGCTGAGCTGTAGATATTACTTGGAAGCTATGCTGGGCTGTAGATGTTACCTGGAAGCTATGCTGAGCTGTAGATATTACTTGGAAGCTATGCTGGGCTGTAGATGTTACCTGGAAGCTATGCTGGGCTGTATATATTGCCTGGAAGCTATGCTGAGCTGTAGATATTACTTGGAAGCTATGCTGGGCTGTAGATGTTACCTGGAAGCTATGCTGAGCTGTATATAATACCTGGAAGCTATGCTGGGCTGTAGATATTACCTGGAAGCTAATCTGGGCTGTATCTATTGCCTGAAAGCTGTGCTGGGCTGTATATATTACCTGGAAGCTATGCTGAGCTGTATATAATACCTGGAAGCTATGGTGGCCTGTAGATATTACTTGGAAGCTAACCTGGGCTGTATATATTGCCTGGAAGCTATGATGGCCTGTATATATTGCCTGAAAGCTGTGCTGGGCTGTATATATTACCTTGAAGCGGTGCAGGGCTATATATGTCATTTGGAGTCTGTGCTAGGCTATATATGTTATCTGGAAGCTGTGCTGGACTGTATGTGTTATTCGGGGGCTTTGCTGGCGCTATATGTTATTTGGAGGCTGTGCAGGGCTGTATATATTATTTGGATGCTGCAACTGGCCTCCAAATAATATATACAGCCCAGCAGAATCCTCCAGATAATAAATACAGCCTTGCATAGCCTCAATATTATATATACATCCCATTTAGTGTTGGAAAAAGCACAGCAAGAATTGATATGCTGCAGATTTTCCCGCACTAAAATACGCAGCATCTAATATATAAAAGCACAAGCGATTTGTGACGTCAGTTCCGTCACTTTGCAGACACTTCCGTAACTTTGTCCCAAGGTACACCCGCTCAGGGTGGACCAAGATGGCCGCCCTAAGTGGGACCACCGTGGCGAGCCGCTGCCCGGAGCTCAGCCGCGGCTACCTCCAGCACGGAGGTCCGCGGCGAGCCCGCCCGGAGGACCACCGGCATTAGCCAGTCGTCTCCCGGCTGCCGACCCGCTGCCCGGAGCTCAGCCGCGCCCATCCCCGGCAAGGAGATCCGCGGCGAGCCCGCCGGAGCCGAGCTCGCCTCCCGGCTACCTCGCGGCGGCGGAGCGAGCCGGGGATCTCCTTGCCGGGCATATCCGCGACTCAGCTCCGGGGAGCCGCGAGCCAGCCGGGATTTGCCCGGTACCGCTGCCGCCATTCTGATTGGTCGCTCGCTGAATTCCAAAGTTCCCGCTGGATTTCAAATATGGCGCCGTGCCCCGCCCCACTCTTCTCATTGGTCACTCGTGCCTGGCGCCGACCAATGAAAAGAGCGCCGCCAAACACGGCGCCATCTTTCAAATCTTTCTTTTTTAACTTCTTAGAATTTAAAACATGGCGCCGTGCCGCCGCTTGAATCTGATTGGTCGCTTGCTTGGCTCGCGGCTCCCTGGATATGCCCGGCACGGAGATCCCCGGCTCGCTCAGCCGGCACGAGTTAGCCTCGCAGATCCACGCACCAGCCGAGCCGCTGCGAGGTAGCCGGGAGCCGCGCCTGGCGCCGACCAATGAAAAGAACGCCGCGAAACACGGCGCCATCTTTCAAATTCTTTTTTTTTAAACTTCTTACATTTGAAAACATGGCGCCGTGCCGCGGCTTGAATCTGATTGGTCGCTCGCAAGCGAGCGACCAATCAGAGTGGCGGCGGCTGTACCAGGCAAATCCCGCCAGGCTCGCGGCTCCCTGGAGCTGAGGCACGGATATGCCTGGCACGGAGATCACCGGCTCGCTCCGCCGGCGCGAGGGAGCCGAGGTCAGTTCCCGGCTACCTAGCGGCCGCTCCGCCGGCGCGACGTCGCCTGGAGCTGACCTCGGTCCACGGCTACCTCACCCTCGCTCCGTCCCCCGCTATTCTGATTGGTCGCCACGTTCAGCACGCCGACCAATCAGAATAGCGGCGCCCTGTATGGCGCCATACTTCTAGTACACTGACTACAGTGTATTTCAAATATGCCGGCATTGAGCGCGCCGCTATTGTGATTGGTCGCCGCGTTCAGCGCGCCGACCAATCTGAATAGCGGCGCGCGCTATGCCGCCATATTTGAAATACACTGAGGACAGTGTATTTGAAGTATGGTGCCATACAGCGCGCCGCTATTCGGATTGGTCGGCGCACTGAATGCGGCGACCAATCCGAATAGCGGCGCGCGCTATGCCGCCATATTTGAAATACACTGAGTACAGTGTAATTGAAATATCTCTCGCTCTTCTGATTGGTCGCTCGAGGTGGCTCCGACCAATCAGAGGGGCGCCTCGCGGAAAGCCGCGAATTTTCAAACTCCAAGGACCCCTACTGTCCTGGAGCTCCGGACAGCTGATCGCATGCCGGTCGTCTCCCAGTGGCATCGCTGCGGACCTCCGTGGCAGAGGTAGCCGCGGCTGCCCTCCGCTCAGCCGCTAGCCACCCTACTCTCGCCCCCCTATTAACGCGCCTTTACATGACGGGTCCGAAATCTCGCGAGATTTCGCGGCCGCCATTTTAGACCGCGAAATTTGAAATTTCACCTCACAGCTTCATTCTACTGCGCACTGCCTCTTTGACGCACGTCGCGTTTCAACCTCCTGCTGAACTTCTTCAAAAAAGAGCTAAGACCTCTATTAATTATTTAATTTCGTATTCAGCAAGTGTGAAATTACAACTTTAATTCAATAATTTTTATTGGATTTTGAGTACCAACAAGAAAAAAAAAAAAATATAACAACTGGGACAGCGCATCTCAATGCGTCCCAACAACAGTCATAGTCATAAGAAACAGATAATAAGGGGGGGGGAAGGGTAGGCAGAGGGGAAAAAGGTGGGGGGGAGGGGTTATTCCACATGGGTCCTTAGACAGATAAATATCAAAATTGGTCCGCACATCACAGGTGAAACACAGTGGCAACCATGTCCAGTAAGCTTTAGTCCAACAGCGGGACCGCTTTAGGATGTCTCATCCAGGACGCCCAGCTTTCCTTGGTCCTAGTTCTAGTAGGTAGGTCTAAAGCTAGACGATATTCATGGTGGAAGATAGAATTAAGGCGGTCAGTGACATCACAGTTGAGTAATGAGATGGGGCGATAGCTCCCAGGATCCGTCAGGGGTTTTCCAGGCTTCAGAATGGTCACTATGGTGGCCTCGAGAAGCCCGGGGGACAGCGCCCCCTCCGTTTGCCAAAAAATGCTAGCTCTAGTTAGGTAAGGGGCCAGGATTTGAGAGAAGACGCGGTAATAATCACTCGGGAGCCCATCCGGCCCCGGTGCTGAATGTCTTTTAGTGGAGGAGATGACCCTTCCAACCTCCACCTGTGTAAAGGGGGCATTAAGCTCATCAAGTTGAGGCTGAGTCAGCTTGGGAAGAGCGAGGCTGTTCAGGAAACCAGAGACATCTGCAGGAGACGGGGGGTGGGGGGGGGGATGTTCACATCATCTTTCAAATTATACAGTCCTGAATAGTATTTAGCAAAGGCCTCCGCGATAGCGGGAGGGCTAACGTGTAGTTTACCTGAACCATCCCGCAAGGCGGCGATTTGAGAGGTGACCTCCCTTTTTTTTATTCGTCTAGCCAGAACCGCCCCAGCACGGTCCCCCATAGCATAGAATGTCATCTTAGATTTACGCAAATATTTCTCATGCTGGGAGAGGAGGAAGGAGCGGAGCTGCATTCTCGCAGAGAAGAGCTGTGACAAAACCGCAGGGGTCTGTACACTCTTGTTCTTTCTTTCCAAGCTATGCACCCTAGCTAGGAGTTCCTCCCCAAGTTTATCTCTATCCCTCTTCTGTCGGGCCTCTTTTTGGATGAAGCACCCCCTGACATAAGCCTTATGAGCCTCCCAGAGAGTAGAATCCGTGACTTCTGAGTTGTCGTTCAGGCTGAAGAATTCCTCCAGGCCTCCACGGACCTCCAAGACTACCCGGTGATCCGAGAGGAGGCCGAGGTTAAGCCTCCAAGAACCTCTGGGAGAAAACCCTCCCGCCAGGGAAATAACGAGGGCGACCTGGGCGTGGTCAGACCACGAAATTAGGCCACTCTCCGCCGCCTCACAGGCCGGGAGAGTCCCACTGTCCACTAAGAAATAATCTAAACGGGAGTATGAACGGTGTCTATTAGAGAAGAGCGTGTAATCTTTTTCCCCAGCATGGAGGCAGCGCCACACATCATGAAGATGGAGAGACCTGCAGAGTGTTCCAAGCTCTCCCCTAGTCTGCGAGGTGACCCTAGAGCAATCCCACTGACGCGACATCACTATATTAAAATCTCCTCCGATCACCAGGCCGCCTCAAGTGTGCGTCTGAACCACCTTCATTACCTCTTTGATAAATTAAAGCTGGGAGGCATTCGGGCCATAGACATTGACAAATGTAAACACAGACTCAAACAATTTGCAAGTAATCAAAAGAAATCGACCAAGGGCATCCGCCAGTTCATTGAGAAGCTGAAAAGGAAGGGAGGACTTCACAAATACACAAACTCCTGCTTTTTTCATAGGACTATTAGCGTAATAAGCCCTGGAGTACATGCTGTGTCGCACCCTGAAGTTGTCCTCCCTCAAGAGGTGGGTCTCCTGGGCAAAGACTACATCTGCTTTGGTCTTGTTGACTTCCGACCAAAAGAGAGAGCGCTTAATGGGCGAGTTCAAGCCGTTAACATTTAGCATCAATAACTTAATACTCATGTTAAAGCATAAGTATCTGTGCGACCTGAGCCAGACCCATCGGGAGAGGAGACACCAGGGGGGGTCGGGAGGCCGGGGGGAGGAAAGAACAAGGGAAGAGGGGGCAGGGAACAAACATATATGTAAACATATTAGGCAAGTAACATCTTGCAAGGCGAGGGGGTGAAGGGTGTCCTGGAGACGACCTACCAGGCACCCCCAAAACGGCATAAATAGTCCAGCTCCACCAAATAGTGAAGCAAAAGCCATGCCGGCCAGGGCTGTGCATACTGCACATCACAGCCACAGATCAAGTGTCATAACTGGAAACAGACCAACGCTCAGCGAGCGGACTCCCATTCAGAATCCAGTTTCTTCAAAGGGGGCGAGCGTTTTCCAGAACTCTCAAGACCGACCAAAGGGGAAGTATCCGAGGCAGCACCAGAACGGGATGGCAGACCCCAGGTCCGCAGGGCTCTGTCCAATAGTTTCGAGGACTGGAACACATGGTGAACTCCTTTATACGTGAAACGGACCGTCACTGGGGTGCCCCAGCTGTATAGGATCCCCTCCCCCGAAGAACCCTGCACATAGGCGCAAATGCACGCCTCTTTGCTAATGTTCCAGCTGATGAATCAGTGTAAACCTCCACCCCCCGTCTGAGGGCTCTCATGAATTTCTCCTTCAGTCTGAGATCTTGCATGGAGACTAGCACGTCTCTAGGAAAAGCTGGGTTAAGGCGAGGAGGCCGGGGGAGGCGGTGGACCCTCTCACAGACCAGGGTCTCAGGGGCACAATCTGGGAGCACAGCCAGAATAAAGGAGGTCACGTGCCCAGGGAGATCAGAGTCCGGGAGGTCTTCAGTAATGCATCTGATCTTCATATTGCCCTGCCTGCTTCTGTCCTCCATGACCCATAGCCTGCCCTGATGCTCCTCCATCTGCCTCTCCATAGCGTCCACATGATCAGCTAGGGTGTTGTGTGCCTTCGCAAACTCCTCTATCTTCCCCTCTAAGCGATCCGTTCTGTCCCCCAGGCTGTTTACATCTTTCCTAAGCTCCTCCACCATACCTTGCATGTCAGCATGTATTGCGTCCTGGAGGGAAGCCAGGAGCCTCCTCATTGTCCTCTCCGTCAGTGGGGAGTCCTCCGGAGCCATCCCCACCAGCTCTCCACCCCGGCCAGCAGAGGAGTGAGAGGAGGGGGAGCGGGAACCCGCCGCCGGCGCCATCTTGGAGCGGGTGGGGGCAGCCTCCTTCTGGAAGAAATCCGAGACTTTAACAAGTCCGGATTGGGACTTAGAGGACCGCCGCGGCATCTCCAGACTCCGGGGAAGCAGGGGAGACAAGGCTGGGCTCAGATGAGTCGGAGCGAAGGTCGCAGGGAGCCGCTATGATCTGTGGCTGCGGAGCTCCGGACTTATGCGACCGACGCCATCAGCTCTCAGGTCACGCCCCCCGTGAAGTTACAACTTTGAACTGCTATATTTCACTACTACATATTAACCCTTTCTGGGATATTGACTATTTCACCTTCTTTAAGGTGCTATATACAGACACTCCATTAACTGTACTAATTTGCTTCTAAAACGTAGTGCCTGCTATTCACCTATTCTGTACCATTACCACCAACTAAGATTGACCCCTTCATTGCCAATATTACTTCCTGGCTACTATTAGCCACTGCATTGACATTAAAAGACTAATCCTATGTATTAATACTATATATTGCCTATTACTTGGTCTATCTTTCTAAAAAATAACTACGCCTTATTACTCTCTTGGTTACTCCTAATACCTGCTGACTCTTATTACCCTCCTGTCTGTAACCCGTACACCTACGGTAATTTGGCTACGTCAACATGAGCTCCAATAATACCAATCAGAATTACAAGGACAAAAAAGCCGCCGCTGCAGCACGTAAACGACAACAGCGTGCTAACGAAACTGAACAACAGACACGCCATCGCCTGGACACCGTTAAGGCTGCTTTTAATACACGTATTGCCAATGAGGCTCCTGGGCACAAAGCCATACGTTTGCAACAACAAGCTGCCGCAGCACGTGAACGCCGCAAAAAAACTACCCCCCCTTCCACAGTAATGCTTTTGGACCACAATAACACTTCAATGTGCACAGTTACTCAAGGTGCTCACACTCCAGATACTGGACCTGCTACACACACTAAACGTAAGCGCAAATACCGTGATGCTGAGACTTCAGAAGCTAAGCGCTGTCGCCTGAACCAAGTTAACGCTGCCTTTCACACACGTGTCACTAATGAGTCTCCTAAGTCGCACACAAATCGCTTACAAAAAGCTGCTGCTGCCCGCCGTTTACACCGTCAAAATAAACCTTCTACTACCCCAAATGAAGATTCATCACACCTTCAGGAGCCTATACCTGTCCGACGGTTAATATATGTGGCTCTACACAAACGTTCTAATGCCCCTTTTAACAATGCCTCACCCTCTACTGCCTAAAGCCGTCACTCAAGATGACAGTACTATTCAAGAACACACCTGTGGTCCTATGAACTATGTGTGTCAACATTGTAACGCCCTACATTTTGGGGATGAAATACCATCAGATAAAAGTTTTACCCTTTGTTGTCATAAGGCCAAAGTCCGTATACCAATACCACAATATCCAGACGTCTTGGAGAAAGTCCATTCAGTAAAAATTTCATGGATAACATACGCAGCATTAACAGTTCATTTGCTTTCGCCTCCATGGGTGCAAATATTTCACCACCACCTGGACATGGCCCATATTGTTTCCGCATACATGGACAAATATACCACCGCACTGGAACACTACATCCCTCTGAAGATCAAGTTCCTGCGTATGCCCCACTTTATATTTTGGACACTGCTACTGCTACAGAACAATGCTTGCAATGTAAAGAAAATCAGAAATGTCATCCCACTCTGATGAGTCTTATTGCAACTCTTTTAGACACTGTCAATCCATTTGTAGCTGCGTACAAGATGTTAAGAGATGCGGAACATGAAGAACAGATTAAAGCTTTACAAAATAACACTGTCATGCCAAATATAACCATGGCCCTGAAAACAGAATCGCACGCAAGATCCAAGACGCTATAATAATCCGACTGTGAATGAAGTCGCCGTTGTCTTTGAAAATGATGATGGAGAGCCACCATTTAATCGCGACATATTAATTCATCTCAAACCTGACCCGAACAACCCTTTAGCTCCCAAAACGCAACAAGTAAGTATCCTCCACACCAATTTAGATGCCTTATTATATCCTTTATTTTTCCCTCATGGAGACCAAGGATGGCATGATGGACTTAAGCACCAAGGACAAAATCCACGTCGGATTACACAGCTACAATATTACTGCTATGTGCTGTCTGTCAGAAATGACTTCAATCCACTCCTCAATGGTGGAAAAGTCACTCAGCAATATTTTGTCGATGCTTATGTGAAAATTGAAGCCAATCGACTCCATTACATCCGCAAACACCAAAAGGATCTCAAAGTGGAGGATTATTGCGTTCTACAAGAACATCTACTTAAAAAATCTATTGAGAAGGGAATCCCCATTGGAAAAACTGTCATTTTACCATCCTCATTTGAAGGTAGTCCCAGAAACATGCAGAAGCGGTACCAAGATGCCATGTCAATTGTCACAAAATATGGTCGCCCTGATCTCTTTATAACCATGACCTGTAATCCAAAATGGAGTGAAATAACTGCTAATTTACAACCATGGCAGCGTGTGGAACACAGACCAGATTTAGTTGCACGTGTTTTCAAAATTAAGCTCGATGCTCTTTTAAGAGATATTAACAAGGGATTGTTTGGAAAAGTGTGCGCGATGGTTCATGTCATTGAATTTCAGAAACTTGGCCTACCACATGCTCACGTTTTACTCATTCTGGATAGCAACTCCAAATTAAGGACGGAGGACGACGTAGACAATACAGTGTGGGCAGAAATTCCAAATCCTACCCACTACCCTCTGCTTCATATAATTGTTCTCCAACATATGATTCATGGTCCGTGTGGAGAACACAATCCAAATTCTCCCTGCATGGATCTGGGGAAGTGTACCAAAGGTTTCCCTAAGATTTGCAAACAAAAACCATTATAGCTGGGGGAACGTGACCTGGCCATGGAGGGAGCAGTTCACTAGAGCTTGAGCTCCGTCTCCCCGGCCACCTTTATGATCTAAAAACAACATCATCCCTGGTCTTTCTGGCATCACATGCCGACTAAACGCAGGAGCAGGCACTCGGCTATCATCCCGGACACTTCAAGCCCTAATCCGGGCTCAATAACCCACTATTTAAGGAGTTCCACCTGGCCCCAGGGTCCCGCTGCTACCTCCAAGATGGCGGCGCCGGCTGCTGCGCATCTCCTCACTGTGCAAAGAGAAGATGGAGGCACGCTCTCAGGATTGCCTCCACGGCCGCTATCAGATGCTGGCACGGCGCCCAGCACCCCTGGATGGGAGGATCCTCACAACCCGCTGCCCGGTGAGTCTGACGAGCACAGGAACCGGGAGGGCGGTGGATGTGCTGTGGGAACAACGCAGTCTCCCCTGTGCAGGGCTGAGGCAGCAGCCCCGGGAGCAGAGTTAAACAGAGATAACTACGGCCATGGCAAGGGTTCTCTCTATAAGGGCACTGAGGAGAGCGGAGGCATCCATAGAACAGGAAGCTTGAACTTTCAGGACCCCTGCGAGAATTATACCCCTCAGAGAGATTCTTTCCACCCAGTCAGCAGCACAAATGTGGGAGTGCAATACCAGGGCCGGCCACATCGAGAGGGAGCGCTATACCAGGGTCATACACTTCTTGCAAAGGCCGGGCTTGAGACCCTGAGCACAAGACCTGAAGGTTTAACCCACAGGGTATCCCCCTCTATGTCCAATAGAGATGATGTATTCCCTGACACCCTGCTACCCCATGCTGACCCGACGGAGGCTGCTGGAGATACTCCAACCCCCGAAGATGATATGTGGGAGTCTTTTAAGGCACGAATAGCAAACATCCCAACGAGGGAAGAATTATCTGATTGCATTACTAAAGTGGAGTCCTCCCTCAAGTCTACCACAGCGTCACTCTGAGGCGAAGTCCAGGTGATCTCTGATAAGATATCCCAGACTGACACCATTGTCGAGGACTTAACTAAGCGAGTCCAAGTACTTGAGGAGGTGGTCTCATTCCAGAGGTCTCAACAAGAAGCCTTCCTGGACTCTATGGAAGACCTGGAAAATAGGGAGCGGAGGCAGAACATTTGGATTCGGGGCCTCCCGGAGTCTGTAGCCCCGTCTGAGCTGTGGTCCACCTTGCGGGACTTATTCAATTCTATCCGGAGTGTCCCAGCGGAGTCGGTCATTGAATTTGACAGAGCCCACCGATCCCTGGGCCCTGCTCCCCCGGAGGGAGCACTGCCACGTGACGTTATCTGCAGGTTCCATAGATACCAGATCAAGGAGGAAGTCCTTATCAAAGCAAGGCGATGTGAGGACATATGCATCCAGGGTTCCCGGATGCAGCTATTGACCGACCTGTCCAGACGGACCTTCCAGAAGAGGCGTGCACTGAGGCCTCTTTTGGAGCTCCTGCGTCAGAACCAGATGTTGTACTCTTGGGGGTATCCGTTCCGCCTACAGGTTCGACGCGGTAACCAATTGGTATCCCTATCTCATCCTTCGGAGGTCCATGGTTTTCTCCAAGCCCTGGACATCTCAGACCCGGGTCTTTTGTTCCCGGACTGGCCGTCTTCTTCCTTTGATGGTATATTCCAACCGAAACCTCGCCCGTCATGGAGCCGTAGGAGAAGGAACGGGAGAGGCAGGAACCGTCGACGTCGCAGACCCAGTGAAGAGAGCCGACATGAAGAAGGGTGACTTTTTGATAGACTTTTGTACTATTGTTTACTAGGATATTCCTCTTAGTCACCATAATCGTCATGATTGGCTTTCATTGTACCTTCGAAATGCGTCGAGATGTTTCACATTATCAGTTCTCTTTTTCTAATAAGGCTATATCCCTTCCCTTACTTTCCAACCCTCCCCCAGTCTCCTCTCCTCCCCCTCCTTTTTTTTTTTTTTCTCTTCCCCCCTCCTCCCCTTATTTCCCCCATTTCCTATTCATTACCCCCCCTTTTGTTTTTGTCTTTGATCTAAAAATATGGCTTGTTAATGGTTTTTACTCGACCATAGAAGTTATTGTTTGGCCCCGCCTTATTCCCCTTTTCCTCCCTTCCTTCTCAGCTTTCCCCTTCCCTCCCTAATCTTGTATATTTCCCATTTGCCTCACTCCCAGTGTTCTCTTCCTCTCTTGTGACTCTCCATTCCCTCATATTCACTTAGCCGCCTAGTGGTTTCGCCAATGATACTAGATATATGGGGTGGGGAGAGTCCCTTCCTATACTTTTATTGGGGGTGGTTCTCCCTACTTCCTTCTTTTTTGCAATATGCCAATTATATCTAGTTAACTACGTTGTCTGATCACCGGAATAATGATGCTATAGAGGTGTTATGTTGTTAAGATTTTTATTGTGTTATGATACAGGCCGGGGAGATGGTTTCTCTCGGTCGTTTGAAGTTTGTATATTTTTCTCTAGTTCTGAAACCTTTGCATCCCTTGGATATAGTCCTCTGGGTTTGCATTTATTCAAGGCTTCTCTCCACCTGGAAAGGTCACTTCCCACGGGGACGTCACATATCTCTCAAAGTGTGACGCTTCTATAAAGAAAATTCCCCACGTGGTTAAAATCCACATACCTTGTCAGTCCAACAGGTTTCCTCTATCACTAACCTCCTAACTCTCAATCTTTTCTCTGATTTGCAAGGTGCTCTTTAAGACAACCTACTTTAGTTTCTAGAGTGGGTGCTTAGAGGGATCTGTATGGCGGGTGGGTCCCTGAAGATAGGGTCCCTTAATGTCAGGGGTTTTAATACCCCCCAAAAACAACAACATATCAGCTCTGAAATGCAAAAGCGAGGGGTGCAGGTGTTATTCCTTCAAGAAACACATTTCAAGGAGGGCCACGTTCCATCCTTTGGAGGGGGGCAGTTCTCCGAATGGATACATTGCGTAATTCCCGAGTCCAGAACCAAAGGGGTCTCTATAGCCCTTCACAAGAACCTGCCATACAAAATTCTAGACTTGGTGATTGACAAAGGAGGTTGTTACATTTTTCTCAAACTGTTGGTTTCTGGAACCCTGTTGACTTTAGTCAATTGGTATCTTCCTAACAGGGAGCAGACAAGGGTGTGTAAGTCCCTCCTGACGAAGTTGTCTGACTTTGCGGAGGGGCGGGTCATCATTGGGGGGACTTCAACTTTGCTCTCAACCCTTCCATGGACACCACGTCTGGTCGGGGGGCGGTTCCACGTAAACGTGTCATGGCACTCCAACGACTTTTGTGTAGGCTCCAGTTAGTCGATGTTTGGAGAGTCCTTAATCCTTCTGTAAATGACTACACTTTTTACTCAAATGTCCACGGCTTTTACAGTCGTATCGATTTGTTCCTGGTCAGCCACGGCATCCTCTCATGGGCACCGAAGGCCTCTATAGGCAATATTCTTCATTCGTATCATAGCCCCATTTTCTTATCCATTGAGGTCCCCGGCCTGACCAGAAGAGAATGATCCTGGAGGTTAAATAGCCACCTTTTAGCCGATGTGGTCTGTCTGGAGGACTTAAAATCTGACATCCGAACATTCTCTCAGACTCATGAATCTGACACGTCCTCTCCAACCATTAAGTGGGAAGCACTTAAGTGTATTCTTAGGGGAACGCTTATTAAACACGGGGCGAGGATAAAGAAACACCAAGCTGAACGGTTGAGTAAATTGCTTTCCCAGATTGGCCGATTGGAAGTGGCGCATAAGACCTCGAGAAACCATGGGGTTCTGGTCGAACTCACATCCAAACGATTAGAGTTAAAAAATCTATTAGACAACAAATATGATAGATTTAAGGAGAAATCAAGGGCGTTTTTTTACAAGAAAGCCAATAGTTGTGGACAACCCCTTGCTAGGCTATTACACCCCCGAGGTGGCCCTGCGTATATCCCCCACATTAAAACCCCCACTGGTAAGATGGTTCATAGCACGGAGGACATAGCTGGGGTGTTTCAAAACTTTTATGCTGATTTGTACTCCTTGAAAGGGAAGTTTTTTGACATGCATCCCGATGCCTTACGTGCTAAAATTCGGACGTATATTTCTGGGGTTAATATTCCATCCTTGTCTGATGATGACATTCTTTCTTTGGAAGGGGACATCACAGAAGAGGAGGTAACTAACGTTGTTAGGTCATCCCCAACATCTAGGAGTTCTGGCCCAGACTGCTACACGCCCATTTTCTAGAAGACCCTAATCGAAGACTTGCGGCCTCACATGCCTTCAGCATTCAAAGCACTCTTAGACGGTAGTATTCTTCCGCCGCAAGCGTTGGAGGCACACATTTGTGTGATCCCTAAGCCAAACAAGGATCATATGGTGGCGGCGAGTTATCAACCGATATCTTTGCTAAATATAGATGTCAAGATGTTCGCCAAGATTCTAGCTGACAGACTGTCTTTGAGGCTTCCCTTGATCGTCCATCTTGACCAAGTGGGCTTTGTTAAGGGCCGAGAGGCGCGGGACAACATCATTAGATCCTTTCTTTTGATTGACAGGGCTAGGATGTGGAAGTCCTCTTTGCTGTCCATAGATGCAGAAAAGGCCTTTGATAGGGTCCACTGGAGTTTCTTGTGGGAGGCGTTGAAACACATTGACCTGGCTACTAAATTTATGAATGGTGTTACTTCACTGTACTCCTGTCCCTCTGCCATGGTGCGCATTAATGGTAGCCTGTCTGGATCATTCCTTGTCAAGAATGGGACGAGACAAGGTTGCCCACTTTCCCCATTGCTCTATGTCATTGTCATGGAGCATCTGGCGAAAGCCATAAGAGACAATGGAGACATACACGGGATTTCAGTTGGTGACACCCATCATAAAACTGCTTTGTTTGCCGATGACGTTCTTTTGTACGTCACTCGCCCCTCGGAGACCTTCCCCGCCTTGTTGTTCGAATTTGATAAGTTTGGTGACCTTAGCAATTTTAAAGTAAACTATTCTAAATCCGAGGCGCTGAATATCTCCTTGTCTACCTCTGAAGTGTCCTCCCTCTCTAAAGGGTTCTCCTTTCGTTGGAGACGGGGCCATATCTTGTACCTTGGTATTAACTTACCTGCCGATCTGCACAATGCCTTTCACCTGAACCACAAGGTTCTCTTGGACCGAGTGGGGGCCTTGCTGGAGTCCTACAGACCCTTGAGGATATCTTGGCTGGGGAGAATCCATGTGGTAACTATGGATATTCTTCCGAGATTCCTATATGTTTTTCAGGCGGTGCCTATTTGGCCACACGGGGCTTTCTTCCACACCATTCGCAAATTAATCTCTAGATTCATATGGAACGGCATGAAGCCGAGAGTGGGCCTTGGGGTTCTGTCATCCATGAAGGAAACGGGAGGGATGGGACTGCCGGATTTGCGGCGTTATTGTTTAGCTGCCATTCTTGTAAGATTGCTTGATTGGCATTTTAAAGTAGATTCGAAACGATGGATACAGATTGAACAATCCACTAGCGCAATTCCACTATGCCATTTACAGTGGATCCCAAAATAAGCCCTGTCTCCCTCCCACCAATTAGCTTTCCTGACTGTCGAACTACTGAAAGCATGGCGAGTGGCTTGGGGAGAATCGATTGGGAAAGCATTGACGAGCACCCTGACCCCAATTTTCCAAATCCAGCTTTCCCCCCGGGTATGACCCAACAATCTCTCCTCGTATGGCGTGCTGAGGATGATACACGTGTGGACCAGATTCTAATCAATGGTGAGCTCCCTTTGTTTGCTGAACTGCAGAAGTCTTCGCCGGCTGCAAGGCTGAAATGGTTTGAGTATCTCCAACTTCGTTCTTTCATACGCTCTTTGCCCCTCCGACAAGTCCCGGAATGTACACTGTCCCCCCTTGAGAGGATATTCGCTGCCAACCAGGGGCCCGTTAGAGAAATCTCGGTCATATATTCCATCCTCTCTAGAGCAGCAGCAACAGAAACCCACAGATACCAGCGAGCTTGGGAAGCCGACCTGGGGAGGACGATTGATGCTCAGGACTGGGAGAGGTTTTTTATGATGTCTCATAAAACCTCAGGATCTTGTGAAGCGCTTGAAAAGTGGTACAAAATACGGCTCAGATGGTATCTCACCCCGCAAGACAAAAAGGGGGGAGGGGGTGGGAGCGCATGTGAAGAAGGTTTTTGAAGTGGATTTAGGCCCAGGGCTGTGTGGCCACTCACCAGAGGTGGTTGTGCAACCCTGCACAACTGCGGTCTTACGCCTGTGAATCCACCTCCGCCTGGAGGTATAGTGGAGGCACCGAAAGTTGCTCCGGGAGCTCCAACTCCTGCCGCGATCAATGGTTTGCATCACCTGATGAAGGCAGCGCTCTGCTGCAGAAACGCGTAGTGGCCTGTAAGAGGTTAATAAAGAAACCTTTTCTAAAATAACCCTAGTGCCATTTATCTCTAGCCCTAGCGCTCCACAGACCAGGGATTTTTTTACTCTCGGTATCTCACCCCGGACAGACTACATCGGTTTTCCCCTTCCACGTCCCCCCTCTGTTGGAGATACCGTCTTGAAGTTGGCACGATGATTCATATCTGGTGGACTTGCCCCCTGATTAAAGACTTCTGGACGAAGGTAATCTGTAACTACTACCTTGTCACAGGTAGACATGTGGAGGGTTCCCCCGAGATGGCCCTGCTCTCTCTGCTCCCTGGCTCCTGGAAAAGACAGAAGAAGGATATCCTCCGTTTCTGCCTCTGCGTAGCACGCAATGTAATCCCCCGACATTGGAGGGAACAGTCGCCCCCTTCTATTTTGGAGTGGTTCACCGAGATGGAGGCCCTCCGACGATTTGAAGAGATTTCTGCCGATATCTCTCAAACCCAAGCAGAATATACAAACACCTGGACAGACTGGATCTTGTTCAAGGAGGCCCCTAATTATAGTGACCTTTTTACTTGAGTGGTGGAACACCTGCGCCGCTCTATATCTATTACCAACCCCTATTTGACATCTTAGAACACTTTGCTCATCCTTGTCTTTTACTCTTTTACTTTTCTTATTCAATTACTCACTCCTTCATTTCCTCCCCCCCCCCCTAAAACTTTATCCCTTTTCTCCTTCTTCATGCCTCCTTCCCTAGCTCCCTTTCTACTGTCATCCTGTCATTCCCTTCTTTTATCCCCCTGTTGGACTGACTCTGGTCATAGATAATTTGTTTATGACTTTGTAAATACATTTCTTTTATCTTATGTTTTGTTTTTTTTTCCTACTAAGAGATGGAGACTCCTATTTTAGCTTCTTTGTTACTAGGAGATTTCTCCTCTTCAAATGTACAGGAGAGTTCTGTTTTAAATCACAGTGACCTTGTCTGTGCTTTGTGACTTGTTTCCATTCTATCTCATATATACTAATCTCTCCTGTGAAAATAATGTTTTATACCTTATTGTTACACATTGATTTCCTTTATTTGAAAAATTTCAATAAAGATATATTTAAAAAAAAAACAAAAAAACATTATAGCTAAGGATGCCTATCCTACTTATTGCCGACAATTTGGCCCATCTTTTCAACACCATTCTCACATGATTGACAATTCGTGGGTGGTTCCATATAATCCATTCCTGCTATTAAACAAATGCCATATTAACGTCGAAGTTTGTGGTTCCATTCAGGCTGTGAAATATTTATTTAAATAAGTCTACAAAGGACATGATAAAACCAATCTTGAAATCTCCCAGACTAACATCCAACATGATGAAACACACCAATTCATGGACTTAAGATATGTCAGTGCACTGTAAGCAGCTTGGAGAATATTCGCATATCCCATGCATAAACAATCTCATAGTATTATGCGCCTTGCTGTACATCTACCGCATTCTCAGCCACTCTATTTTCATGAGGATGACTCTATTGGAAACATCAAACAAAAGCTCCATCGCAATTCTACTCTCATGGCCTACTTTGAGCTTAATCAAAACGACCAGCATGCTCATCAGTATTTATACCGTGAAATTCCAGAGAACTATGTTTGGAAAGAAGGTTCTTGGGAAGTAAGAAAGTGAGCAGGTGGTTCTGTGATTGGACTAATGTATACTGTCAGTTTGAAAGACCAAGAACGTTACTATTTAAGATTGTTATTGTTACATGTCAAAGGTGCAACCAGTTTTGACAGCATAAAAACTGTACACTGAGTCACACATCAAAGACGCGGCATTAGCCCTTGGCTTACTATTTGATGATAGTCTGTGGAGAAATACATTACTTGATGCCAGTATTGTCAACATGCCAGCACAGTTACGTGACATGTTTGCCTACATTTGTATATTTGGTCCTGCAGCTCAACCTCGGGACTTATGGGATGAATTTAAGCAACACTTTGTAGAAGACTACTGCCATGCATACCACTCTGACACTCTCGAGTGTGTCAATTGTGAAGGCTATGCTATGACAGATATCCAACATGTTCTTAAAGCTCATGGCAAAACTTATACTGATTTTAATTTGCCACGTCCAGTCAAAAAACAACACCTCCTCCCACAGTATGATAAAGATTATGAGTTATCAACAGCGGCTGAAATGAAAGCTACTCTAAATGAGGAACAACTTTTTGCTTTGGATGCTATCACTCAAGCTTTAGAAGACACTAATTCTACACCAAAGTGTTTTTTTCCTTGATGGTCTTGGTGGCAGCGGAAAAACGTACCTATATCGCCTACTCCTACATCAGCTAAGAGGACAAGGAGACATTGTGTCACCTGCTGCCACTACTGGAATTGCCGCCAACTTGCTGCAAGGTGGACGAACCATTCATTCTCTTTATGGGATTCCAATTCCTGTGAATGAAACATCTGTTTCCAGGTAGAGAATGATACCGATGCAGAAAAAGATTTGCACTGCACTAAACTTTTTATTATTGATGAGTGCACAATGCTATCGAAATATGCACTCCATGTTATTGATAGAGTTTTACGTGATGTCATGACAACAAATTTAGCTCACAAAGAAAAAACACCCTTTGGAGGTAAAGTCATTGTTTTTGGAGGCGACTTTAGATAATGTCTTCCTGTCATCCCTCATGGGACAAGAACTGATGTTGTAGAGAGCTGTTTAAAATACTCACAACACTGTCAACAGTTTACTCGCCACTTATTAACAACATGCGCTCCATTGATCATGACTACAGCAGTTGGTTGCTTCGACTGGGAAATGGTGAACTATCTAATGAAGATAACCTTGGAGATGATGTTATTGAAATTCCTCCAGACATAATATGCACTGGCTCTTTAATAATTGACATTTTTGGACAACAACTTTGTATTGATGTAAATGACAGGGAAAGCATAAATACAGCTGCTTCTCATGCAATTTTATGTCCAAAAAATGAGGACGTGGAGAAAGTCAATTCTCAAGTCATGGATTTATTGATAGGTGACTATACAGAATATATCAGTGATGATTCCATCGATCCTGATGAAGCTGATGACCTAGATCAATACCCACTTGAGTTTTTGAATTCCCTAACACCAACTGGAATGCTTTCACATCGGCTCAAACTTAAAATTGGCACCATTGTCATGTTACTACGTAATCTAAACACGAAAAAAGGTCTCTGCAATGGTACGTGCCTCATTGTCACTGCCTTACATGCCAATTTCATACAAGCAAAAGTCATTAGTGGCTCAGCAGCAGGAAATGTGGTATTCATTCCACGCGTTGATTTATGTCCATCAGAGACTGGATTACCTTTTAAGTTAAGACGGGGACAATTTCCCATCAAGCCCGCATTTGCAATGACCATAAATAAATCTCAAGGCCAGACCATCCATCGAGTTGGTATTTATCTACCGGAACCTGCTTTTGCCCATGGTCAATTGTATGTTGCTTTTTCCAGGGTGAAGCAACGTTGCAATGTGAGAGTTAAAGTGCTTAATACACCACTTCAAGGACAATTATTGCCTGATAGTACCAAAGTGTTCACACGGAATGTAGTCTACAGAAATATTTTACTTTAAAGTTACTTCTCTATTTTTTGGATTCTTAGGTTTTTTTAAGAACATATAGACCTATAGGAAACTTATATGTATATAGATAAGGAAAAAACACAAAAACAAAAAAAAATTAGTGTAGCCATAGAAATATAGTCAAAAAATATTTAAAATACCAAAAAAATTTGTGTAGTCATATAGATATAGATATAGATTTGAAGTACTTATGTAGGAAATACGTATATAACATATGTAGTCATTAGCATATTAATTTTTTTTTTTTTTTTTTATAGTGCTATGAATTTAATAGCACTTTACATACATCAGTAATACTAGCTCTATTTACGGTTAGTAATTCGATATCATATCTACATAAATTTAGAAATATGATATCTCAATACAAATTTTTATATGTAAGTGGAACACACATTAACTACAAGATGTTAAATGTGTATCATCTAAATGTCTTCATTTGGTGATAAGAACCTGTATTTGAAGCTCCAGCACTATAGCTGCTAAGAGATTAAATTTTGTTTTTAAACAGGGTGAGGTTTTTGTGAACAGCTAAGAGACGGGTGGGACGGCTGTTCACACACATCTCCATCTTCAGGTGTGTTCTATAAACTTAGATTGATACGGAAATAGATAGATACAAAAAGAGAGATTTTGCTTTTACAGCAGCATTTTTCCGTTATTTATGGAAGTTTAAGTGGAAAAATAATAATTTCTGCACTTGCTGCCTAAGGGCTGACCATGCCGTAAGTTGCATGCAATGTATATGGAATTTGTGGTTCACTTGCGGCAGGTGCAGCACACATGGTTACGGCAGTTTTGGCCCCAAAAATCGCAGTTACCAGCGGTTTTATAGCGACTGCATTTGGTGCAGCTGCCGAAACCACGTTTCCCACATTTACAGCAAGTTAACCGCAAGTTCCATATACATTGCATGGGACTTGCTGCAAGTGTGCCGCAGGTAGGCCCTTAGCTGGCAAGTGCAGACATTCTACTTTTTTCATCCCCATCTTCTGCAAATAGCAGAAAAAAGCTGATGTGAAAGGTGTCAAAGTGTTAAGAAATCGAAATAAGGTAGAGTAGGGCCCCATCAGATGTAAGGCCACCTTGCCATGGTTGGTGGGCAAACACAAACTGGCAGATATGTAGACTATGAATATTCATATATTAAATAAAGCTACTGAATTGATACACAATTATTAGCCAGTAGGTGTACTAAGAGCCTTACCACAGAACAATTACATTTTCAAAAATTACATTCACCATACAAACATAGGTAGTTGATGGATAGATATCATGTCTTAATTGCATTATTGTTAATTCTTACTAAATAAACTGTATATGAATTCTAGACCACCCGATTCTAGAATCGGGCCGCCAGCTAGTTTATAAATATTACAATCTATACATTTACATAATTTTGTTGCACTATGAAGGGGGCCCAAAACATTTCTGGCACAGGGGCCCACTGTAGTCTGTGTCCGCCCCTGCCTGTATATATTGTATCTTTTACCTACTTTTTATATATATATTCCTTACTGATTTATGCATCTTAGAGTCTACATATAAATCTATTGTATTCTTATATAATTATTTTGTTATAAAGCATAATCTTATGGTTTTAATGTATAACTTATATATACAGCGGGGAAAAGTATTTAGTGAGCTATCAATTGTGCAAGTTTTCCCACTTAAAAAGATGAGAGAGGCCTGTAATTGACATCATAGGTGACCTCAACTATGAGAGACAAAATGAGAAAACAAATCCTGAAAATCACGTTGTCTGATTTGGAAATCATTTTTTTTCAAATTTTGGTGGAAAATAAGTATTTGGTCAACAACAAAAGTTCATCTCAATACTTTGTTATATATCCTTTATTGGCAATGACAGAGGTCAAACGTTTTCTGTAAGACTTCACAAGGTTGGCACACACTATTACTGGTATGTTGGCCCATTCCTCCATGCAGATCTCCTCTAGAGCAGTGATGTTTTGGGGCTGTCGCTGGGCAACACAGACTTTCAACTTGCTCCAAAGGTTTTCTATAGGGGTTAGATCTTTAGACCGGCTAGGCCACTCCAGGACCTTGAAATACTTCTTACGATGCCACTGCTTCATTGCCTTGGCAGTGTGCTTGGGATCACTGTCATGCTGAAAGACCTAGTCACATTTCATCTTCAATACTCTTGCTGATGGAAGGAGGTTTGCACTCAAAATCTAACGATACATGGCCCCATTCATTCTATTGTGTAGACTGGTCCCTTGGCAGAGAAACAGCCCCAAAGCATGATGTTGCCCCCCCCATGCTTCACAGTAGGTATGGTGTTTTTGGATGCAACTCAGCATTCTTTCTCCTTCAAACACGACGAGTTGTGTTTCTACCAAACAGTTCTACTTTGGTTTTATCTGACCATATGACATTCTCCCAATACTCTTCTGGATCATCCAAATGCTCTCTAGCAAACTTCAGACGGGCCCGGACATGTAATGGCTTAAGCAGGTGGACACGTCTGGCACTGCAGGATCTGAGTCCCTGGTGGTGTAGTGTGCTACAGATGGTAGCCTGTGTAACATTGGTCCCAGCTCTCTGCAGGTCATTCGCTAGGTCCCCTAGGTGTGGTTCTGGGATTTTTGCTCACCGTTCTTGAGATCATTTTGACGCCATGGGGTGAGATCTTGCGTGGAGCCCCAGATTGAGGGAGATTATCAGTGGTCTTGTATGTCTTTCATTTTCTAATTATTGCTCCAACAGTTGATTTCTTCACACCAAGCTGCTTGCTTGTTGCAGATTCAGTCTTCCCAGCCTGGTGACCTCCTTCTCTCCCCACAATCATATGTTCCTCATCCAATCACCTGCAGGACTTTTCCCAAACATTCCCAATCCTCTGGAATTCTGTGCCTCAACGCATCCGATTTATCCTCTACATTCAGAACTTTAAAGCAGAACTTGAAAACCCATCCCTTCAGAACAGCTTACAGTCTACAATTAACCCCACTGCTATTGGAGGTGGCGCTTTACCACCCACCCCCACCAACGAAGTTAACACTTTACAACTACTCCTGCCCCATTATCCCGTAGATTGTAAACCTGCAAGGGCAGTGCCTTCTTTCTTATATACCAGTCTGCCCTGTTGGTTTGTTCATTGTATTTTTCACTTGTGTTTTGTATGTAACCCCTTGTCATATACAGCACAATGAAATCAATGGTGCTCTATAAGTAAATAATAATAATAATAATCTACACATCACCATACTATATAAACATATCTACACTATATACTGATTATACTTAATGCTACATTATATCTAACATATAAAGTTGAGTGTATGTGTCTATGTGTGTGTGGCAAGCCCTGCCCACTCCACACAGCCACGCCCACTCCACATGATCACACCCACTCCACATGGCCATGCACACTCCACATGACCACACTTGCTCCACAAAGCCCCACCCCACTACACATAGTCACACTCACTACACATGCCATGCCCTCCATTGTGATGTCACAATAGAATGTAGAAATGTCACGCTGGTGTAGGGAGACGCTCAGTGCTAGACAATGAAGGGGAAAAGGGAATCCCTGATGCTAAGGGCAAAAGGGGATATGGTGACTCCTAGATAAACAAGGGAGCTAGGTGCCAGCGCTAAACGTCCCTATACAGTTTCCGCAACTGTCGCCGACAAGATACCTATTCCCTGACTGACCCTGAACTACTACTAAATATGGATCAGAGTGGGTGAGCACTAGTCAACCCGGCTACCAACTAAAAGATACACACAAGGGAAACAACAAGGAGGGAAGGGAAGAAACACTTAGCTTTAGAAGATCCACGCAGCAATTCAACAGAACTCCAGGATACACAGCAAGAGCTGAGAAGCGTCCTCCAAACACCTGACAAGCTGTCACCAACAGTGCATCCTGGTAGTCAAGGGGAATATATACACAGCTCAAGGAAAGGGATCAGCTGGGTCCTAGAGACCTCCAGCTTTCACTAAAAGGGAAATGCCTCTTAAAGTGACAGAGACATTTTTTAAGCTTTTGCCTGTTTGGCCAAACACTGGGACCTTCTGCGAGTGGCCTGTACAGTCTCATCCATGCCTCCTGACACACCCGTGACAAGAATGTTAGCTTATAAAATTCCATGTCATGTCACTGCCTGATCATTCTGATCTTATAAACGTCTGCAGGACAAAGTACCTCGTGGTCCGAGCTGCTGTGTTCGTATGGTAAAAAGACCAGATACAACGGTATGTCTGGATATAGTGGTAGCTAGTTTATTTTCCGACGCGTTTCGGAGTCGTATCCTGAACTCCTTCCTCAGGGAACATTCTGATCTTATGACTCATAAGAAAAAGAATGTGACTGGATGATTGTCGTCACATGCTAAGAGAAAAGCTATATTTTGCCTCAATGAGCAAGACTTACAGAAATGGAAGAAAGGGAGGCAAGAATTACAGAAATTAATTCAGAAATGGAAGAAAGGGAGGCAAGAACTGCTTTCTAATGGGCCATGGAAGAAAGGGAGGTAAGAATTACAGAAATGTATGTATGCACCACTGTATCTACAAAATTTTGCACACATACCTTATTTGACTCAGGGTTTGTAGAGGGGTGTAGATTTGGGGGGGCAGGTTTGGGGATGCAGATTTGGTAGGGGTGTGGGTTTAAGGGGGTGAGGGGGGGATGTTTTAGAGAGGTGGGGGTGCAGGTTGGGGATAGGGAAGTTTTGGGGTGGGGGGGGGTGTTGTTGGGAGCATGGGTGGATGGCGCAGGTTGGGGGGGAATTAGGATTGATATGTATAGTGGACATACAATACACACACACACACAGACATACACTAAGCTTATAACTAAGAACAGTTAGTTACTATGCCCGGGCAACGCCGGGCTCTACAGCCTGTACTCTATAAAAACAACACAATTATATATATGTTATTATTCACAAAACAAGAAAAGAAAGTATGCAAAAAGTCTGTGATCACCATAAATTACAAATAAAAAAACTACCTGTTCGGCTATTTAAAGCTGCCAACCGAGCCTCAAGGTCTATAATATCAGAAAAAACTAATGCATACCAATACTCCAAGAAAGAGTGGTATAACAATACCAAAAGACATTATAGAAACAAACAATAATGGAGGGCACCACTTAATAATATAAATGGATCTACTAAACACATATATGAAATGTACAAAACAAGAAAAGTATGCAAAATGTCTGTGATCAGCATAAATAACATATAAAAAAACCTACCTGATTGGCTATTTAAAGCTGCCAACCGAGGTTTACCACCACCACCACCACCACCGAAGCTGATGCTTTACCACCACCAAAGCTGATGCTTTACCACCAATGAAGCTGATGCTTTACCACCACCAGAGTTGCAAAATAAATATCTAATCTTCTGTCTCTCTCCCCACTATTCTGTAGACTGAAAGCCCGCAAGGGCTGGGTCCTCTCCCCTCTGTTCCAGGCTGTCACTATTAATTTGAACATTGTATTTTTCACTTGTGTTTTGTATGTAAACCTTTCTCATGTACAGCACCATGGAATCAGTGGTGCTCTATAAATAATAATAATATACACAGCTCCCTACTATATAAATACTGAATATACACAATTCTACCTTATATACTATATAAACACAGCACCATAATACATACTTTATTATTCTGTAAGCATCACATAGGATACAATGAGACTCCTATAATTTTGGAGACAATTAATCTACTGTATATACATCACATAGGATATACCGAGACTGGGGTATATACAGTACATCACAAAGGAGACATTGCGACTGCTATATGCACATTACAAAGAAGACAGTGAAAAGCACATTATTATTGTGGCTGCATGGAAATACTTTTTATTATGAAACGTTCCTCTTAATATATCATCCTTCAACTATTGGAAAGTTCTAACCATATACAGTGCCTACAAGTAGTATTCAACCCCCTGCAGATTTAGGTGGTTTGATAAGATGCAAATAAGTGAGAGCCTTCAAACTGAAAACGAGAGTAGGATTTATTAACAGAAGCATAAATCTTACAAACCAAAAAGTTATGTTGCTCAGTTGAATTTTAATAAATTTTAAACATAAAAGTGTGGTTCAATTATTATTCAACCCCTCAAACCACCAGCATTCTGTTTGGTCCCCCTAAAGTATTAAGAAGTAGTTCAGGCACAAAGAACAATGAGCTTCACATGTGTGGATTAATTATCTCTTTTGCCAGCCTTTTCTGACTATTTAAGACCCTCCCCAAACTTGTGAACAGCACTCATACATGGTCAACATGGGAAAGACAAAGGAGCATTCCAAGGCCATCAGAGACAAGATCGTGGAGGGTCACAAGGCTGGCAAGGGGTACAAAACCCTTTCCAAGGAGTTGGGCCTACCTGTCTACACTGTCGGGATGATCATCCGGAAGTGGAAGGCTTATGGAACTGCTGTCAGCCTTCCACGGCCTGGACAGCCTTTGAAAGTTTCCTCCCGTGCCGAGGCCAGGCTTGTCTGAAGAGTCAAGGCTAACCCAAAGACAGCAAGGAAGGAGCTCCGGGAAGATCTCATGGCAGTGGGGACATTGGTTTCAGTCAATACCATAAGTAACGTACTCCACCGCAATGGTCTCCGTTCCAGACGAGCCCGTAAGGTACCTTTACTTTCAAAGCGTCATGTCAAGGCTCGTCTACAGTTTGCTCATGATCACTTGGAGGACTCTGAGACAGACTGGTTCAAGGTTCTATGGTCTGATGAGACCAAGATTAAGATCTTTGGTGCCAACCACACACGTGACGTTTGGAGACTGGATGGCACTGCATACAACCCCAAGAATACCATCCCTACAGTCAAGCATGGTGGTGGCAGCATCATGCTGTGGGGCTGTTTCTCAGCCAAGGGGCCTGGCCATCTGGTCCGCATACATGGGAAGATGGATAGCACGGCCTACCTGGAGATTTTGGCCAAGAACCTCAGCTCTTCCATCAAGGATCTTAAGATGGGTCGTAATTTCATCTTCCAACAAGACAACAACCCAAAGCACACAGCCAAGAAAACCAAGGCCTGGTTCAAGAGGGAAAAAATCAAGGTGATGGAGTGGCCTAGTCAGTCTCCTGACCTTAACCCAATTGAAAACTTGTGGAAGGAGCTCAAGATTAAAGTCCACATGAGACACCCAAAGAACCTAGATAACTTGGAGAAGATCTGCATGGAGGAGTGGGCCAAGATAACTCCAGAGACCTGTGCCGGCCTGATCAGGTCTTACAGAAGACGATTATTAGCTGTAATTGCAAACAAGGGTTATTCCACAAAATATTAAACCTAGGGGTTGAATAATAATTGACCCACACTTTTATGTTTAAAATTTATTAAAATTCAACTGAGCAACATAACTTTTTGGTTTGTAAGATTTATGCTTCTGTTAATAAATCCTACTCTTGTTTGCAGTTTGAAGGCTCTAACTTATTTGCATCTTATCAAACCACCTAAATCTGCAGGGGGTTGAATACTACTTGTAGGCACTGTAGATATTTGCAAGGTTTTCTACAACAGAGATGGATACTCACAGCAAATTCTGAAGCCTTACAATAAGAGGAACAATTTCAGTATTAGGAATATTCTAATTTTTATATGATTATCTGTGTTTACAACAGGCAACCTCCATTTCTAACAATTGTCATAGGTTATATGCATTTAGGAGTGGCCAGAATGTGGTAGTCAATGCAAATGAGAGGTATTGTAAAGAGGAATTGTAGTGACCCAGTAAAACACATGTTATATTATCATTCAAGAAATTCCACGGTAAATTGAACCTTTTGTGACTCTACAAGCCACAGTTATACAGGAAGGCAATAATAACATTTTTTCATGTAACTTCTTGTCGCATCCAGAATTACAAAACCTCTAAACTTCTAAAAGAAACTTCCTCTTAAGAAAACCCACAAGTTATATCTGTCTCATGGTTGTGACTTTGTGATTCCTATTGCTGTGTAGAGTAACATTAACAATAACAAACATTTGTTATGCGATTTTCCCACAGTATTCAATATATCTGTTCACTGTATAGTTCCTAAGGTTGAAGGTAGATCTATAAGTTCATTGAGTTCCACCTATAGCTAATATATTCGATCTCTTAATACACCAGACAAAAGAATATGAGTAATTAATTACATGCGGACAGCCTTGGATTAATGCACTCTATTACAAAGTTTATTTAAACAGAGCCTGTCATGTAAAAAAAACACTATTAACCTGCAAATATGTGGTTAATCTGCAGGTTAACAGTGTGCTTATGCCATACAGCCACGGCACTGAGGGCTCTGCTGCCAGGAGTAATCAGCTTAATTCCTCCTGGCATTCTCGGGATTCTAGTCATAAGGGTGCGGCTGGTGCCATTCCAGTCATCATTTGCATAGTGAGCAGCAACTGTAACCACACCCCTGGCCCTTACAGAAGTCTTGGCATTGCATCAGTACAGAGCCCACTGTCAGGCAGCACCAGGGGCATTGTCACAACCGTCACTCACCATACACAGAGCGGCAGGGGTGGACATATCATTGGTGTGGCCTGTGCATCTGCACAGGGGCCCATGAGGTAGGGTGCCCATTTCTACCTCCAAAGCAGGAAGAATTGTGCATTTTGATGAGCTCTTGGGCCAAAAAAGGCCCATATGTTGTTCTTGCACAGGGGCCCTTTTCTGGCTGACTCCATTGCAGAGCAGTAACTGAAACCACTCCCACTGCACCCCTATTGAAAACCCGAAGCTGCCGATATAAACAAAATTAAAATCCTCCTGTCTGAATGCTATTAACCTGCAGATAAACCGCATATGTGCAGGTTTATGCTGTTTTTTTTATATAATATGTTCCCTTTAAAATAAACTTGTCATGTGAAAAAATAGTCTTTAAAGGGAACCTGTCAGCTACTTTATGCCCCCAAACCTATGCCTATCTGTCCCTGCAGCTTCCTAGTGCTATTCTAAGCATCCCTGTCTGACCTAATACTGTGCTGTAATAGTGGGGAAAAATAATTTAGTAATTTACTATTTCTGATGATAATGAGGCTCCCGTATACATTTGTGGGCAAAAGTATTGACACCCCTGCAATTCTGTCAGATAATACTCAGTTTCTTCCTTAAAATGATTGCAATCACAAATTCTTTGGTATTATTATCTTCATTTAATTTGTCTTCAATGAAAAAACACAAAAGAGAATGAAGCAAAAAGCAAAACATTGATCATTTCACACAAAACACCAAAAATGGGCCGGACAAAAGTATTGGCACCCTCAGCCTAATACTTGGTTGCACAACCTTTAGCCAAAATAACTGCGATCAACTGCTTCCGGTAACCATCAATGAGTTTCTTACAATGCTCTGCTGGAATTTTAGACCATTCTTCTTTGGCAAACTGCTCCAGGTCCCTGATATTTGAAGGGTGCCTTCTCTAAACTGCCATTTTTAGATCTTTCCACAGGTGTTCTATGGGATTCAGGTCTCGACTCATTGCTGGCCACCTCAGAAGTCTCCAGTGCTTTCTCTCAAACCATTTTCTAGTGCTTTTTGAAGTGTGTTTTGGATCATTGTCCTGCTGGAAGACCCATGACCTCTGAGAGAGACCCAGCTTTCTCACACTGGGCCTAACATTATGCTGCAAAATTTGTTGGTAGTCTTCAGACTTCATAATGCCATGCACACGGTCAAGCAGTCCAGTGCCAGAGGCAGCAAAGCAACCCCAAAACATCAGGGAACCTCCGCCATGTTTGACTGTAGGGACCGTGTTCTTTTCTTTGAATGCCTCTTTTTTTCTCCTGTAAACTCTATGTTGATGCCTTTGCCCAAAAAGCTCTACTTTTGTGTCATCTGACCAGATAA